>JBBPRB010000934.1:0-11692 GCA_038092815.1 Hortiboletus rubellus | reverse complement strand
CTAAAGGCTGACATCGTGTTGAAGCACTGGGCTAGTGCAAAGATTGCGCGCTCGAAGTCCTCCACCACTGACGCCGAAGACGAGGAGTTGTGTAAGGTGATCGTCGACAAGTTCGAGAAGCTCGGAAAAGGCGCCGTGAGTTATGCAGACATTGCGCGTCGCGCATGGGAAGTCGGCAGAGCGGGTCTAGCGACCAAGGCGAGTGTCCTTTGTCTTCCTTTCGCCGTTGTCGTCCTGAGAATGTCAACTTGCTCCAAAGCTTCTCGACCACGAGACACGCGCTTCGGATCAGGTTCCGCTCTTGTTGACGATGAAAGAAGATAAATTAGCATTGTTAAAGGCGGTGGATAGTGGGGATACCGAACTAGGTGTGTGTATATCTGTATCATGGCAGCCGACTAGCTAAGGGGCTCAGTGTACCATGTTCTGCTGCACCTACACAAACGGCTCCCGCTTGGATCTTTCTTCCGTCTAATCGAGGACGGGGGAGAACGCCTCGTACCTGCCAGCAGGCTACTCCAAGTGTATGCTCGGGAACAAAACAGGGAAATGCTGCGAGATTTCTATTACAGTGACGACAGAAGAGTGGAAAGTGCCGTGCTTGCGCTTGGAGAAGCGAGTCAAATGACGGTGCGTTCGCTCTCGTCGACCTTGTTCACATTCGTAATCGAGCAAGCTAGGATCAAGCAGCCACGATCACGTCCGTCAAGGCAGCGGAAAAGTTCTTTTCCGAGGACAAGGATCGCGGCTTCGAAGCCAAGGTGCGTCAGAGCTTCCAGAGCCGAGGTCAAGAGAACTGATGTCGAAATGTAGATGATGGACGAGAGCGCACGTTTGCTTGTAATGCAGCAACAGCTTGAAAAGGAATCTGATGGCAAGGTCAAATTCTTCGGACAGAGCGTCTCTGAGACTATACGTACCTGTCTCATGAACGGGATGAGCAGGAAAGCAGACAAGGTCAAGAGTGAGTTCAAGGTCCCCGACAAACGGTGAGAAACCTAGGATGACTTTGTGCAGATGGGATCTTACGTCCGATGCAGGTTCTGGTATATCAAACTCCATGCTTTGACGGCCCTCAGGGACTTTGATGGACTCGACGTTTTTGCGCGATCGAAGCGGAGTCCGATAGGATACGAGGCTTTTGTCCGACATCTTGTCACAGCTGGGCATCTCAAAGAGGCTGCAAGCTACGTCATACGATGCGATGCACCCAAGAGGGTTGACCTTTATGTTCTCTGTCAAGACTGGCGTGCTGCCGGTCGAGAGTGCAAGGAGCGAGGTGACAAGAAAGGACTGGAGTACGTGTTCTCTGTCCTTGCTATCAATTGGGGAGTCGTACTGATAGTTGCTCAGAGCTCTGAAGAAACAGTGTCCAAACTCGTTGATCGCACGAGAACTAGATACTCTAAGCACCTCAATGAAGTGAGGGTATCGCAGCGACGCGTGACGCTTTATGCGAGCTTGTTACTTATGCTCCCTGACGCCCCCAATCTATGACCACGTCCCTGACACCAGGTTACTGGGTCCATCCAATTCGATAGTAAACATATTCTACATCATCATCCGTGCGCCTCCTCTCAACCATCCCATCCCCATAGGGTTCACAGAAAATGGATTCTTTCGAGAGAACGGTAAGCTCTCGTTGTGACCCCTCCAAGACACGATCCTTTAAGCCGAACACCTCTTCGATCGTGCTGGACTCGAACGTATGTGTAGGCCGCAAAGGGATCACGAGGTGAAATACGGGATCCTCGTTCAAACCATCCGTATTCGAGAGGAGAGACTTGAGGCAATCGCGTATCCAGACAGTGTGCTGAGCTTCGTAAACAATGTCCGCGCCAAAGACGACATCAAAGTGGGTTGAGAAGATGTTGGGTGTCGTGTCTGTCACTGAGAACGACGACCAGTCCAGAGGGTGGCTATTAACGAGGATCGCATTGTGGGTGTCGTCAGAAACGGTTGGAAAGTTGGCGTCGATGTTGGACTGTAGGTTGTCTAGCACGGCGGGATGGAAGTCTGTGAGGACGATGGTCGCCCGGTGATGGGGGGTCGGGCCGGGTTTTGGAATCTTCCAGGCTTGCAATAGTTTTGCTACCGTCAAGCCGACTAACCCCGTACCTGCGCCCAGCTCGAGGATACGGAGAGGGCGTTCCCGAGTACGAATCGACAGATCGTCACTGCTCGTAGATGAACTCCAATGCGTGCCCAGACCAAACCGACCGGGGTGTTCTACAATCATCTCTGCGAGTACACATGCCCCGCCCCACGTCTGTGCTCCGACACTCCCGTAATCATGATTGTCCAGGGGAATGTCTGTCAGGTCGATGCATATCTTTCCGGCGAAAGTTGACTCGAAAGTGAATCGGCGTTGTACTTTGCCGGCGGCGGCGACGCCAGCGCAGGTGGCGAGGAGGGCAGCTGCCTGTTGGACGAGCCTGTCGGTGTCATCGTTGGGGGGATCAGACTCGGAGGGGAATTGAATGGCCCGGGCTTCGAGCTGGGCGATCAGCGCTGTGAGCCAGCGAATTGCATAGGCGCGCTCGAAAGCGTCGGGTCTGTCCTCGTCCTCGTCCTCTCCCCGTCGTCTGCGAGAACCGCGTACTTGAGGAAGATGGAGCGAGTGGAGATATTGGAGGGACTCGAAGAGCCGTGCGGTCGTAAATGTGGCGATCTTGGCGATGGGTGGAAGGCACAATGTTGGTGGTTGGATCATCGTCGTGGACGCTGCGATCCAGCAATCCTTTACCATCGCTAGTCACACGTCCCATGCCTTCCAGTGCTCCATGTTCTTCTTCGCGATCTTGTCGTCCAGTTTTTTGTACAACATACAGATCGTTGGAGCAGATCGCTCGGGTGAACGCGCTTGCGCGTAGCGCATTGAAGAACGGTGTCTCCGTCCGCCCAGCCCAAATCAAAACCCTCTCAACGCTCGCTGCGCCCTTGTCAGACAAACTACGCCTACCATGCAGGTGTCAATCCAGCACAAACACAAGGCCAGCACGTTTTACCCCTCATTTATCGTAACAAGAAAAGTGTGGTTGTTGCCAACTTCTTGGCTGGGCCGGTACTTGTCTACTAATGTCAAACAGAGGTCGGTCAGGGGCAGAACGGAACTGGAAGCAACACGTGTATCAATGATCACGTGGTCATGTCACACCGTGTCTGTCACAAAGGGCAACTTGTACGAGCCTAAACAGGAGTAATCACATCAATATGATACCATCATCAGTTCGAGTTCACAGCCTAGCTATCCTATGAAGTACCCAAAAGTCGCTGGTGGGTCGAACAATTAACTATTTTCCAAGTACTGTACCGTGATGGTGAACACCAGGTTACGAGCTCATTCAACAAATCGGTGGGGGTGGCTTCTCGAGGTAATGCCGTACCGAGTACCGACTTATTTCCTTTGCTCATAAGGTTCACACACACTCCAGGGTGTTCCGAGCCGTAGACGTTGAAGACCATCGAGTGGCGGCATGCAAACTGATCTACATCACAGATGAAACCACGGACAAGGATCGCAAAACGGTAGACAAAGAAATGAAGATCCACGCTGCGTTGAAACATCGCAACGTGCTCGAATTCATCAGTGCTGTCGTCGTCGAACCCAAGTATAAGCACCACTACGTGCCTGGTATCTATATGCTCCTCGAGTTTGCCGCCGGAGGGGACTTGTTTGACAAGATCGGTGAGTGTAATGCCAAGCGAGTTTTGGTGACATGCCATTCAAGCCTGCGACAGCCCCAGATGTAGGTACTGGTGAAGACGTAGCGCACTTGTATTTCAAGCAGCTGGTGGACGGAATGGCACGTCCCCTCCTTCTCGTATCCTATCGCGCCACTCAAAGAACATCGTGTAGGACTTCATTCACACGCAGGGCGTGTGTCACAGAGACCTCAAACCCGAGAATTTACTTCTCGATGCCGCTGGAACGCTCAAGATATCGGACTTCGGCCTTTCTGCCGTCTACAAACAAAAGGAGACTGGGAAAACGCGGCTTCTGAGCGAGCGTTGTGGTAGTTTACCCTATATCGCTCCTGAGGTGTGTGGCTACCTTTCGCGCCTCGACGAGGGTGCTCATTGGAACTACGATGGCAGCTGAATTATGGGGTATCGTATCAAGCAGAACCTATCGATATATGGGGAATGGGTGTCATCCTGTTCGCACTTCTCGGTGGGAGTGCGTGTCATGCATGTCGAATGTTGGGGTATTTCTGACCTCTTGTTTAGATACCCCATGGGATGAGCCAACCGACCGTAGCCCAGAATTTTGCAGATACCTCTCTGGAGAGATATTTAATGAAGAACCGTGGACCAAATTCGGCACAAATGCGCTCTGTACGTCGATACACCCTTTTCCGTGTCGGGGGCCAATCTTTTATATAGCTCTGATTAGCGGCATGCTAACCCTAGAAGCCGAAAAACGCATGACGATGTCCGAAATTTATGCGCACCCTTGGTTTACAAGGTAAGTAGGAGTAGCTTTTGGAAGCTATCGTTGCTCAGTCCCACTAGACCGAGCCAACTTGCCACACGAGGTGCACAGGCCCTGGCCGAACAACTCACCCAATCCCTGCACGACAATGGTGATCTCATGTACGCCAACCCCGACATCTCGGGCACCGGGTAAGCATTCTCGCCGCTCCGAGGATCGCAGTTCAACCCGACCTGACCTGGCTCGCAAGCTCACACAAAGATGCGGACGGCGACGAAATCATGTCCTCTGCCCAATCCCAATTCACGCAATCCCTCCTTCTATTCGTAAGTTTCCACGCATTCCGTCTTTTCCGATGGTCTCCTTACCCAGAACCAGTCACAAACCCAGAATGGCCGACGGTACATGCCACAGCTCACCCGCTTCTACACCGCGATCGGACCGGGTATCCTTGTCGACCTCGTCAAGGAAAGCCTCGGTGCGCTCGGCGTAAAACACAAGGACGCCCCCGTCATCGCGGGGTCGGGGGCGGTGCACCGACTTCGGGTGGGCGGGTACGACAGGCGCAAGATCATGTACAAGGGGTGGATCGAGCTGGAGGTGTTTGATCGGATGCAGGTCTCGGGGGCGTTTTGTGTGATGCAACGGGACGTGGTACGTCGTGTTCGGGTTTGGGGTTGAGAACTTTTTTTTGACTGATACGACGCTCCTTTTTTTCTTTCGGCACAGGGGAATCCGATATCCTGGAGACAGTTTTGGAAGGCGTTGATTCTTTCGCCGGCGGTGTCTCCTCATGTCTTGAGAAGGTGAAGGATAGCCGACGACGATCATAACAATGCAGGAATACAGAATTGGATCATATTTTGATTGTGCATGTTCGCCGGTAGAATGACCCGGACAGTGCGCGTGTCGGTCTTCGAGTTAGGTGTGTTCTGCTCGCTGCCAGGCTTGTGTAGGATTTCCCCAGATCCGACACCGACCGACCAATCTCCCTCAGTCACGGTGAGATTGCTCATGTCAAGGGGCACTGATTTGTCGCCAACCTAAATCCAGGTGGTTGTCAATACAATGAGCGACAAGGCAAGATAGCTTCGAAACACTCGAGCACTCAAGGAAAAATATAATGATTTTGGCTTGTTGGATTCTCGTGGATTACAACCGCAGGAACACCGAGATTACATGGTACACTGAATGCAGATGATAAAAGATATCGAAGCCAATAATGAAACAGAAAAAAAGATAGATACTCTAGACTTCTTGGCTGGCACCCTCTTTCTTCCCTTTTCTGTAACGGACATCAGGCGCGTATACAATCGACTATATCGAGCGGACAGACCCTGCTTTGCTCGGCAAGAGCTCGGGGTTGATGAAGGGGACGACACCACCCTGGGATATGACCACGTCACCAAGAAGTTTGTTCAATCTGTCACAAATGGTGACATTGGTGAGCGAAAGTTTTATCTCAATGGAGGCCGACACATACTCCTCGTCATTTCTGATGGCAAGCTGGAGGTGGCGAGGGACAATACGTTGTTTCTGAATAATTTTGAGTGTCATGATGAGTATCGATGCCCTTCCAACAGACCTTGTTATCACGGGCAGCATTTCCAGCAAGCTCAAGAATCTCAGCAGCAAGGTACTCCAGGACTGCCGCAAGGTACACTAACAAAGTATACGAATTACTAATGAATGATTGATTGATTGGATAGGATGAGCTCGTACCTGGCGCACCGGCGCCCACACGCTGGGCATAGTTACCCTTCTTCAACAGACGATGTACACGACCGACTGGGAATTGAAGACCAGCCTTGGCAGAACGGGATTGCGCCTTGCCCTCAGTACCGGCCTTGCCGCCAGACTTTCCAGCTTTTCCTGTAGATTCGATGAGATTAGGAGTTGGCCCCATAGGTTATCTCGCGAAATGAGCACCCTTTCCAGACTAAAGGGTGTCCATATAAGGTGCATATTCATCGCAACATAGAAGAGTGTTGACGAACCATGTGTGTATTATACAGATATACAAGGACGTGATAGAGAGCGGACGGTGGAGGTGGTAAGAGGAAAAGAGTGGTCGGTCAACAAAGCGTGCGCGACCCGCGTCATATATAACGGTCGTAATGGTCACGTGACATGTACCGGTTTTGCAAACCCCTGTAATGTCGGCTTCTATTGGGAATGGCCTTGTTGGTGCCTGACTCACCCGAACCTCAAACCATCGAGCACCGCTACCGTCTGGTACTGTTCTACGAAGACAAACGCTTGATTGCTCTGAATCGAGACGGCAGTAGGAGTGACGGCAACGGGGTCACACACTGCCCGAGCGCGGGCTGCAGGGTCGATCTCGGCGTACGACTTAGGGATTTGCGGGCGACACCGGCGACGTCGAACGAGTCCAGCGGACGTTCGTGAAACGTCATGAATACGAATATACGCCCCGAAAGGTATACATGCCCGCTATGCACACACCGTTGAGCGTATGTGAATGCTTCCAAGATGTTCGTACTCATTTCTGGGCAGATACAACATACTCACATTCAAACATACCGTTCACTGGTACACACTTCGTACAGTCAATTCAACGCCATCAAACAAAAAAAAGGTAACGTAGGAGAAAAGAAGCAACCAACTCGAAACAGTCGTCGTGTAAAATGTGTCGAGGAAGTGCGCAATGAAAACAATAATCAGCTCAAAACGGGAATCATACAAAAGGAGCGCTCATCGACTCCGGACCTGCATCGCACATGAGACGCGTAACTGAGAATACAAAGTAGACTCACTATCAAAGGCATTCATGTTTCCTTTTTCACGACCCGCCCAATGATCGATCTAACCCAGCGGTGCTGGTTTGGTTTGATGTACTCATCGTTGATGTCTTTGAACTCGACGACGTAGCCATCCTTTGGCTTCACAACGAGAGCGTATGAAGATCCACCAAAATGGAACATCCCCAGCGGATCTCCGATCTTAACAGTGTCACCCTTCTTAACGCTGAGATTGACTGTGGACACCTCCACCATTCCGATCGGGATAAAGGCGACCAATTCGACAGGTAAGATGGGGTCGTCCGGCTGGAGAATGATAATGCCACGGACAGCTGAAATACTGAGCCAGGGCTGGGAGCGCATCAAGGCACCGTGAGGATCACCGTCTTCAAGGTGTGGGTCTCCGACGGGGGCACCATCATCTGGCAACGCGGCATAATAGGTGCCAGGCACCACTGCGGCCTCGAGGACCTTACCGCTGATGGGGCTGTGAAAACGATGGTAATCCTGAGGGGAAAGGAACGCCTGGTACACCGACCCGCCCACGAAGCGTTCAGCGTAGGCAGACGTCGCCGTGTTGACGTTGCCGCCAAGCATATCGTAGAGGGAGTAATTCTGGGTCTTGAGCCAGAAAGTGTCGTCAAGCTTTACACCGTGAACGGTGCGGAGGGAGGTGGACTCGCAAGCATTGTAAAGAGCGGGATAGAGGTCGATGGCCACGATGGGGCGCAGCTGGTCGATATCCTTGAATTCTCTGACGAAGAATGCATCCCACGTGGCGTAGTGCTTCTGTGCTTCTTTGGGTTCGACACCGTAAGTTCGCGCAAAAGATTGACCTTTAAGGCCCGCCTGCAACACGGACAAGCCGTGGACACCGAACCACCCTGTCTTGCTTGTGTCGAGCGTGGAATTGGACGTCGGGTCATGGCTGAGGTATTTACCCCATTCGTCCAGAAATTTCTTCGTCGCAACGTTGAACTCGTCCGTACGGAATAAGTCGTAGCCCGCACCCGTATTGATGAGCAAATCAAGGACAATATAAATCGGTATGCCAACCGGCTCGCCGATCTCCTTGCCCTGCGCATTTGTGAATGAGTAGACACTAGGAGGAGTCTGAAGGGCACTGTTAAGAGCTTTCTGCAGGTGATCGAGGTCCTTGATGGCGTATATTGGGTCCGAAGCAGCCCACTAGAAAGGAAAAGCATTCAGTCTACAGGGGGAGAATGACGTCCGTCTGGACATACACGAGGATCCTTGTTGGCTTGCCTGACAGTTAAGTCAAAAAGTGGCTTCATGACCTTGCTGTCCCGGATGGCTGTGATAAACCTGGTGACCGAAGGATTCTCGGGAGGAGGGGGGTCGCGGTTAGTAATAGCGACGTGCTTGTCAAGGAAGGCTCTGTGAATTTCATGGTGTTGAGGCAACCAGCCGTGGTAGGGTGTGCACGGTGTGAAAGTAGATTCCGCCATTGAATTGATGGAGAGTCAGAAAGGTCGAGTTCTGGGCATTGGATGGTCGACTCTTTCTCTTTATACCCGAAGACTGTTTGGACTAACATCATGAGCCACGATTCCAAACCAGGCAATCTAAACACCTGACCAGCATCATGCTTTCCGTTTCCCATCCATTGGGGTATTCCGCCATGCTCCACGGGACCTAGATGGAACTCAGATATGATCTGGGTCACGATTGGAGAAATGTTCAACGGCAGTGTACAGCGGCAACACGGCGGACCCGATGTGATACAGACGACGTAAAACACGGAAACGGAGACATTCAAGGGAACCGAGGTTTCCATGCCTGATCATCATTCATCGTTGCCGATCAAGTTGAGGTGCGAATAGAAGGGCTATTGAATACGAAGGTGATAAGATCTTATTCGGAATCTCCCTCTAGCCTCCCTCTAGCCAGCTATGGAGAGTCTAGGATGCAGGCCGCAACCCAGTTTCCGAGAGTGGCGTAATACCGTGACGTTCAGGGTCTCAGCGCGTGCAACAAGGTAGCCCAATACATCAGGCATTTGCGCCCGCAATATCATAGTAAATGGGCCGGAATGTTTATTCCACCCACCCCGACACCGCGGGTTCTTGGCAGAGACTAGGTGGCACGCTAGAGAGAATTCAATGCGTTTCCAGTGGTATGGAGGCACAACTCACTTGATGTGAATCGGCGGAAGGGTCCTAGTCTCATGATCCCCGGGGATTTGTACAGACCAAGGCCGAACAGGGGTGAGTCCCAGAGACGCATTCTAGTACGTTACGTCTGTGAGCGTGGGTTATATCCGCGGCAAGGTGATACCAGAGACCGGTGCGAGTACACGGGTGTCGTACCGGCGTGATGGTGGAAGATGACGCTGGTACCATATGTACAGCCAGTAAGATACGTGACGTGGGGCTGTTCCAGGAGAATCAATAAAACGGGTAGAACGGCTCCGCTGAAAGGGTAAATGGAAAGCTGGGTAGGTGTTAACTGTCTTCCCTGGCCACCTCCCGGGCCGGAAAGGGAACCGAATGTTGCGTTGTGGGAAGTTCGAATGAATGGGTGATATGATCGATGGTAGATAATCAACCATCCGACAGCCAGAAGACGAGGATGCAACGTGAAGCTGTCGCACGTTGCAGGAGGAATGGAAGAGCAACAGAACGGGTAGATCGGCCCCGGTGAGAGGGTGAATAGAAGACCTGGAAGGTGTTGCTAAATCGCCCAAACAGCGGAAATGGATGCCCAAGTTAGCTGGAGTTTCAATTTCAGCGTTATACGATCAGGTGTGGTGAATCATAGCAATCTCATTGGTGGAAAGTAGTCTGGTGACCAGCCCGTCTAAAAGAAGTCGAACAACGTTCAATTACAGCGGAGATTAATGCGTCGCCAGAAGGGGATAGCGTGGGTGAATGGATGATATGATCGATAATCGATTGATAAGTACGGTCGACGAATCGACGACTAGCAAGGATGTGCAGACGAAACGAGTCCTCAATATCCGACCGCCGATATCACGGGGGAACATGCCCAGTGCATCCCAACGTTCTTCGGCGTCCTTCGGTCCTTTGCGAACGCCAAGTTCAACCGTGAACACCCCTACCATTCCAGCTAGGCTCGAATGCTCGGTGGACGGTGTGGATGACATCTTATGTATTCCTCATCAATCGATTAGATGCGCACCGGCGGTGATCAACCCCTATTGCTCTCTCCGTCGAAATCGCACATAAGTCCTCCGTGGGACATCGGCGCGATGTGACAAGGTACAAATGAAGGCAACCCACACCACTATGTATTAGCCTGGTGTTCCCGACCTCACGGAAGACATCGATGGCAGAGTCGGTGGTGCAAATTTTTTCAAGGTTGAACATACTAGCCAGTCTCCGAAACGCTCGTCTTACAATCACCGGGGAACGTCAGATACTCAGTTGGCCAATCGCAATTATATCTCATGCACGTTGTGACAACTGATATCTCTTACAGTGGCTTTCGTACTTTTTCTACTCATTGTTGTCTTGGTTCCATGCAACCTGTGAGGCCTCATGCAGGGCGCGCCTATCTGCCGCAGGACGTAGCCCACGGCGCCTCGACTGATGACCTGTGCAGATAACATGGGCGGATGTCTCGCTAACCTCCACAGCTATGACACAACCTAAAGGTCTCTGCAAAATACTACGACATGTCACACCACACCTCCATGGCGAGTCTGTTCACACTGATCAGAATGCGGCGTTTTCTGCCCCCACCACCGGCACCAACTAGAGCAGGGTTTCGGTGTCCAGCGGGACTTGCAGCCACTAGGACCACCTTCATCCACGCCTACAATAAATCGGCATGTCAAGGACTTCGTGTTGGTCTGGACGACGTCAGTGTTTGAAATCACGTTTGATTCACTGACTAATCCCCATAGTTTATAACTTGGAGTGCATTGAGTGTGTATCGGTGACACGACACCGTACCCTGGGCTGGATTGACACCGCCGACCGGTCCCAAGGTGGTGGATATGTCGGGGCCACTGAGTAGTTCTCAAACCACGGGGGCAGCAGCCACACGTACATTTCGAGGTAACTTGTAAACGAAAACCAAGACCGTCGAGACGGCACGCAAACTATCGTCTTCCCCAGGGTTGTTCGAGGGCACCTGGAAGTAATGGCTCATTTCAATCTCTTGAATGGCTGTTGCCTCGCTTGTGACAGAGTTTCTACCAACACCGGCATTTCCCGAGTCAGTAACTTGCGGGGTACATGAACACAAAGAACGGAGTCGTTGAGTATACAGAGGTCCCATTCCTGGTAACCCAATATGAACGAGCTGAACATGTACATTGAAGATTAGTACTGAATTCGTACACTGGAAGGCAAGCAATAAAACTTCACATATATTCACACCTTTAAAGAACAACAATTGAATAATTGTACGATGCATTGCGGTATTTACACACATGCACAAAAACAAAATGTGGAGAAAAAAAAAGGTCGGTGCTAAATCTCCATGGAGTCATCACAACAACATACTC
>JBBPRB010000933.1:0-11703 GCA_038092815.1 Hortiboletus rubellus | reverse complement strand
CATAGATTCCTTCCTCGACATGGGCTCCCCACTCTACGCCCTTTATCATGCTTTCCTCCGCAACGCCTCCCTCGCCCAATACACCGGGCGAGTCCGCCAGATCCAACGAGAAGTAGAGGGATACCTCCTTGTTACCCTCTACCAACTCGGTATGTTAGAATTCCTTGAGGACTTAGATCGCTACCTCCACGAACTCGTGTCTACCACCTCCTCCCCCGCCTCCTTTCATT
The DNA here is from genome assembly GCA_038092815.1 of Hortiboletus rubellus. Taxonomy (NCBI): domain Eukaryota; kingdom Fungi; phylum Basidiomycota; class Agaricomycetes; order Boletales; family Boletaceae; genus Hortiboletus; species Hortiboletus rubellus. Next base: position 11,473 of record JBBPRB010000933.1, on the reverse strand, counting down.
CGGCTTTGGCCAGAAACCCGGACTCTGCTTCTTCCTCTCCCCTTTCTCCTATCGAAGAAGAGACCCTCCGAGCCATTGAGTACGCCTGGACTGGAGGAAATAACCGACAGTTTACGCCGGCTGAAGCTCGCATCCGATTCCACGCCTACTGGACTGGAGGAGATAACTCCTCCCCCCTCACTTCCACTCACCCCCACTACAACGAAGCCTGCTTCTCCTGTCGACGTCTTGGGCACATCCGCCTCAACTGCCCCGTATTCCAATGCCCAACCTGCCTTCGATGGAGCCCCGGTCATCACATGAGCAGCTGCCCTCTTCGACGCCCCTCTCCCCCTCCCTCTTGCGGTTCCTCTTGCCCCTCCTCTCGTGGATCCTCGCGCCCCTCTTCTCGGGGATCTCATCACTCGACCTCCTCGCGAAGGTCTCGCTGCATCCTCCCCGTCCCTCCTCCTCGTCGTCGTTCCCCTTCCCCAGAATACGACAACTACGACGATTACTCAGATGGTGCGGTCGCCAACATGACCGGCTCCCCCTGCGGCGGTTACATTGATCTTTGAAACAAGAGGTATCTTCGTCGTGGACTTGATTCTAGTACGGGGGTAATGTTACGATTCTTTCTTTTCCTTTGCTAAACCGTTCTGCCTTGAACAATCTCTTACGTTCTACAATGTTCCATCTTGTTCTTTCATGTTCCGCGACCTTTCATGCTTATCTCACTTCTCTTACGTTCTTCAGTCTTCTTTTCTTATCTTTGTCTCACGAGTAACTTCTTGAACGTTCTATGACATTCTATGCCTTTCTCTCCAATTAGTCATCCTTCTTTTCAAACTGTATATAAACCCGAAGTCCACACCCTGTATCCCTAAGTTAGACCTCCTTAGGAATACATCGAACTTCACCTCCTTGAACCGCTCTCTAAGTCCTCATCCTACTTCTGAGTGGACGCTCTCTTCCTTGAAACTCTGAACTCTACCTTGACAAAGGTAGAACCTTTGATCCCACAAAAGACTAAGGCTACGTTTGGCCCTATCCGGACCAACCGTAACACATTCCTGCTCAACTTAATAAGTTGACTAACACTTTCTATGAAATGTCCTCTTCTGAACTTCAGCTTCCTGACAACCTACACATCATGATTATGCTCAACTCTCTTCCTCATTCATACCAACCTCTCATCTTTACAATTGTGCAGACAGTCACTGCTGTCAAATTCACCACTGACACCATCATTCCAAAGATTCTTTAGGAATCTCAACTTCACTCTACCACTCATCCGCAACAGAGATCCTTGGCTCACTGCCTTGAAGCTGCTCCAAGTGAAGTGAATCATACAAATACAATTCAATATGTTCCCTCTTGTCCCATTTGTGGTCACTGTAGGAAACCTCACCTTACAAAAAATTATTGGGAAGTTTATGATCGTCTGAGACAAGGTTCTGACCATCCTTGTCCAACTCAAAGAAGTCAATGTGATAAGGAGCCATATAAGCTGTTCCAACAGACTCCTGCTTCATAGGATGCTAAAACTTCTTCTTTAAGCAAATGAATGGATCATAAGGGAAAATGAAAAGCATGAGCTAATGAAGTTGATGGTTTCACCAACATGATTGACAGTGATATGACTGATATGATGATGGACATTAATGAATTCACACAGAAAGTCCATAATGACCAATGGGATACTGAATCTTTTACTGCAAATGCAAGAGATTGCAAAGAACCCATGAGACCCATTGGTACTGATCCTGGACCTTCCTCATCCTTTCATTCTGACTCCTCTTCCCCAGTGCTTTGAAAGAGAAGCGAAATCCAAGAAGTTCAAGAAGTCTGTCAAGCATGATATTGTAGTTAATTTCCATGGAGATTTCCAGCATAATACCAATGGTACTTGGAAAGGAGGCATTGATCATTCTCTTTTACTTCATGAAGAGCATGACAACACTGCTAGATCAGATGATGACTATGACAATATACCTAATGGTGAATATTATTATGATTCTACTTATTTGGAAGCTTATGCTCTGGGTGTAAAAGATTGCAATAGATCTACATATGGCTTGCTGATTCAGGATATTCTGATTACATTTTGCCTCATCTTGATGACTTTTCTGATTTGAAAAAAGGATCCAAGTTTGCAAGAACAGCTAATAATGGCATTATGCAAATGCATGGTCCTGGTATTGTGATATTTAAACAGGATAAGACAGGGGCCATTCCCATCATTCTCAATGATATTTGATATGCTCTTGATGCTAATTGCAGGCTCTTGTCTGTCAATCTTCTCATTGCCACTGGCTATAAATATGAGATATTAGATCAAACCAAGATCTGGAACACTCAAAGAAGGGTGGCAATACAGGCTACTGTTTTATTTCCACCTTCTTTGCTCCATTGGTTTCAGTCCTCTCTGATTACTCCAGTTGGTTCAGTTAACTCCTTGTAGAATCTCAAGTCTTTTGACTTGTGGCATCAGCATCTTGGTCATCCATCCAAGAATGCTCTCCGACATGCACATCAGCATTTGTCGAGTATTCTGATCTTTATACCACCCACTTCTATGCCTACTTGCAAAGGCTGTGCACTTGGCAAGGCACATCAGCAGGATTTTCCTGCTTTATCTTTATGCTCTTCTCACATGCTTGACCTAATCCATATTGATTTGTGTGAAATGCCAACTTTGTTACATTTTTATTGCAAGTGGATCATCATTTTTCTTGATGACACTTCCTGTTTTGTGAGCTTGTATTTTTTGTGCTCCAAGTCTGATGCTATTCAGGCCCTTTAGGATTTGATTGCTTGGGTGGAGAACCAAACTGATTACTCTCTCCGTTCTGTACATTTGGACTATGGGGGGGAATACATTAATCATTCTCTTTGGATGTTTCTCTCATCCAAGGGTATAGAGCATCAAACCTCTATATCTTGTACCCCTCAACAAAATAGTCATGTTAAATATTTTAATTGCACAATCCTTGAAAAGTCTGAGGCCATGCACCAACATGTCTGTTTGCCACCTTCATTTTGGCAAGATACTATTGAGACTACTTTCCACATCTATAACAAACAGCCTATGCATTATCTTGATTGGTCTACTCCTATATCCAAATGAAATGGAAGTAAACCTGATGTTTCATATTTCAAGGTATTTGGATGTTGTGCCTATGTTTTCATTCCAAAAGAAGATTGAGTCAACAAACTATCTGCGAAAGCAGAAGAAGTCATCTTCATTGGATATGAGAAAGGAATCAAAAGATACCATTTCTAGTCTCCTAAACAAAGAACAACTATTATGTCTTCTACTGCCACATCTGATGAACTTGTGTTCCCCTATTGTCCTGGAAAGCTAAAAGACAAACCTGCTGAGATTTCTATTCCAGACAATTTTTCAAACTAGGAACAAGATGAGAATCAAGACCCTGTTTCAGCTGACTATATTCTGGTCACTCGTCATTATTCATTTCCATCTATGAATGATCATGATCCCAATCAACAATTTCCTTCAAAAGGAGATTAATAGCCTCCTTGTACTCCTTCTCCTACTCCTCAACCACCTCCATAAGATGAACCTCATTGAGGAACTCATATTTGTAATCCATACATCATACTTGATAATATATATGGAGCTAGACCTCTTGTGAAGATCAAATGAGATGTTCAATCATCTGTTCCCACAAATGAGAACAATGATCTTGGAACCTTATATAGTGCTCGATTTTTTGGCTCTCTTATAGCCTCTGCTATTTCCATCACTGGCACATCATCGCACTATAAGAATGTTCTGAAACTTCCAAAAGAAGAACAGAACAAATGGAGGATTGCTATGGAAGAAGAAATCAAATTACTTAAAGAGCATAAAGTATGGAAATTGGTTGATCTTCCACTGGGATGAAAACCTATCAAAGGAAGATGGGTATATGTTGTCAAAAGCAATGGTTGAACCAAGGCTCACTTTGTTGCAAAAGGCTTTACTCAAGTATATGAAATAGATTTTGAAGAAACCTTTTCATCAGTTGTAAGATTTGAAACTGTTCAACTTCTTCTTTCAATTGCAGCACTTAAAGATTGGGAAATTGAAGTGCTTGATGTCAAGACTGCTTTTCTATTTGAAGAACTTGATGAAGAAATCTATATGGAATAGCCTGAAGGTTTTGTACAACTTGGCATGAAGAAGAAAGTTTGTTGCTTGCTATGGGGAATCTATGGCTTAAAACAAGCTGCCCTACAATGGAACAAGGCACTTCACAATTTTTGCTAGATATGGAATTTGTTAGGATACATGAAGATCCTAGTGTCTATATTCATTTTTATGGTCAGGATATAATCATCTTAGTCATTTATGTTGACGATGCTCTTTTCATGAGCTCCAACTGTTCCTATCTCATGATGAAAAAGAAACAATTTATGAATAAATGAGAAAGCTATGATCTAGAAGCTACTATTGAATATCTTGGCATATATACATATAACCTGCAATCATTCTAAACAAACATTAAAGCTAGACCAAGTTGCTTATGCTGAAAGGATCATAGGTCACTTCAAACTTACCAATGTCAAAGTAGCTTGTACCCCTCTTCCTTCTGGGTACAATCCTGCTTCTCTTATCATGGAAACCTTCTCCCAATTCTGTAGTTGATATTAGTTGGTGATCAGATCACTACTGTATATCATACTAGGAACTTGCCCAAATATTGCCTTTGCTGTTATCAAGATGTCACAGTTCTCTGCTCTTTCAGATGAACATCTGCAGAAAGCACTTTATATAATGCAATATCTTATTGGTACCAAGAATCTCTACATCACATATGACAGATCTTCTTGATCTGGCATTATGGCATATTCTGATATAGATTGGGCTGGAAATCTCGAAACTTGTCGATCTACCTCAGGTTATGTGATGTTTATTGGCAATGGAATAGTTTCTTGGCTTTTCAGATGACAATGGAAGATAACCTTGTTATTAACAGAAGCAAAATATGTTGGAATGACAGAAGCAGCTAAACAGCTTTCTTGGATTTGGATACTTCTTTCCAAATTAAAGTTCAATCTTCAAATCATTCCACTGCTTTGTGACAATCAAGGTGCCATGTTTCTTGCAGCTAATCTAGCACAAGAAGGTCATTCAAAGCACATTGAAATTTCAGAACATTACATCTGAGAATGTGTTACAGATGGGAAAATCAAATTCTTTTATATTCCCACTGATGAACAAGTTGCAGATATCTTTACAAAGAATCTGACATGGCAACATTTTGAGGAGAATAGAAAGAAACTTTTCCTTACCCCATATTCATCTCTTTAATCATGAATAGCAAGGTAAAGTATTGAAATATTTAAATTTTCTTATCTAAATCTTATCTTGTCTGGGTTGCTCTTCATGATTACTAATTCATTCTAGATCCATGACATCATTGTTCTAGACTGGTGATGTCACACTTATTCTTATCTTTTGATAACATTAGTCATATCATAATAGTACCATATCATACCATTCTCTTGGCATATTACACCATACCTTGCACACCTTTTGCCATTGGCTGCTTATTGCTGCACACTCCTATACATTGCACAGCCCTTCATTCTTTATGGATATTTTCACAATATATACAAATATTCCTATATTGTATTTAAATCCAGCTCCTTCAGAGCCCACAATCTAAGTTCTTTACTTTGTATCACAATAGTGAATAACTTTTAGCAACTAGTTTGCAAGTGCACTACAGCAAGTAAGTACTCTCCCTCACTTGGTTTACCCTTTTGCTGTTGCCTCTGCACCCAGAGAGACTAGTAATCTTTTTAGATACATTCCATCTTGAACAACAGAAGCTAGTTCATCAGTTACTGGGATCTTGTAGAAGGTGAGAGTTGATTTAGTTATGGTGATAGTGAAAAATATTGTAGATTTGATGGAGGGGAGATGATGAATCCATCACATCCAGGCATTCCAAATGCTGTGATAGCTTCTGCAATTACTTGAGGTTGGGGGTCCTTCACACTTGTGATATTCTTGTCCTCCTGGACTAGGAGAATGATTTCATTGTTATTTACAATATATACATCAGTTTGTACCTTATTGTTTTTGCCACATATCACCAAGGGTATTTTACGATAGGTAAACATAGTTGCATCAGCAGCATCACTGGCAGCATTATTATACCAAAGGATTTCCAGTAGTTTAGCTGCTAAGCTGTTGATGGCTGCCTCTTGACCAACCTTGGGGTCATAAGCCAGATCCAAGTAATGTAGCAGCCTTCTAATGCTGCTGTTTGTCACATTCCTTCAGGTTTTAGCAGTAAGGAAATTAGTAATGGGAGATGTAGCAGGGATGGAAAGCTCATCTATCCCAAAGAACTCTTGCTTGGTTTGAAATTCAATGATGATGTTATAAGCAACAAGGTCAATGTTAGTTCAATTGCTCTCCAACTTTGCAGAATTTTTTTTTTTTAAATTCTATTCATGTCCACCTTGAAGCATATTATGGCTACTATAAGATGATCAAAGTACTAACTGTAGAAGAGGACCCCTTGACCTCCACCACATCCAATTGCACAAATGTCCCAATAAATGTTCTCTATTGGTCTACTATTCCAAGTCCCACCCATTGTTTTTGATGCCATGATTGTGCAACTTGTGTGGTTCTCTGTGCAGTGGGTGGCAGGTGCACAGTGTGCACTGTTGGAGGAGAGACAATGTGGATTGGCCTTGTGGGGCCCATTGTACAGTTGGAAATACTAATGTGTAGAACATCAGAGAAAACATAATTTGGTGGTTGTTATAATTGAGGATAGTTTCAACTTCTTCAATGCCATTGATGAGGTTCGAAAGAGGGGGAGTTTTCTGGGAGTTGATTGTGCCAGGGGTGTATGGCCAGAGAAGGCACTCATTAAAGACTAGGTGGATCCGTGCACATTGAGGGAGTGAGTGGCTGAGAGTGTGTGGTGTCCTCCCCCTTTACTTGCGGTGTGCATATACCTGAGACAGGATAAGAGCCAGGTGTGCAGGCTATACCATAAAAACAATGTATTACTGCACATCCTAATATGGTTTAGAAATTCAGCATTGATCAATCTGCTTTTTGGGGATATTATATCATGATCTACATAACTATTTGAATTTCCTGATTGAATGACAATAGAAGCAGGCTGTCAATCAAGGTATTAAAAATTTAAGAGAGGTTTAAGTCATGTCACTGCTGCTTCTACTTGAGTCAAGTGAAATTACAATAACTTGGTTCATTCTCCCACTTTAGTTCTCTGTTTGAATAACTGACTCTCAGTGCTTACTATTTATGCAGGTAGTGATGCATGGGCTGGGCCTCAAGCCCTCAAGCCCTGAGGCCAAGACTAGTATAGGCCAGGCCAAGTCGGGCCTGCCATGTAGGCTTATGTCACAAATTTATTTCAGCCATAATAATGCTGGCAGCTTATCATCATCAGCAAAACCTGAATTTTACCATAGTGCTCATAGTATCATAGTGTTTTCATAGACAACTCATAGTTGTCATGGTATTATAGAATTTATAGAATTTATAAAATTTATTGTAAACTCATAGTATTCATAGTAATCATAGTACTACTAGTAATCTTGGCAGTTCTAACCTTGACTGTCCTAACCTTGACAGTTTTAACCTTGACAATCCTAACCTTGATAGTCCTAACATTGGCAGTCCTAACCTTGGTAGTCCTAATCTTGATTGTCCTAACCTTAATTGTCCTAACCTTGATAATCCTAACCTTGGCTGTCCTAACTTTGACTGTCCTAACCTTGAGTATCCTAACCTTATCTGTTTTAATCTGTACCAAAATCAAAGTGTATCAAAATCAAAATATATCAAAAGTGTACCAAAAGTGTAGTTCAAAGTGTATCAAAAGTGTACAAAAGTGTAGTCAAAAGTGTATCAAAAGTGTACCAAAGGAGCATACAAAAGTGTAGTAGAAGAATAGTAAAAGTGGCACACTTTTGATAATCAAAGTGTAGTCAAAGTGTAGTAAATAATATGGTGGCTAGAGTGTAGCAAAATTATAGACAAAGTGTAGTAAATAAGTTGTGGCTGGAGTGTAGCAAATGTGGTGCATTTTTGATAACCAAAGTGTAGCCAAAGTGTAGTAAACATTGTGGTGGCTAGAGTGTAGCAAAAGTGTAGACAAAGTGTAGACAAAGTGTGGTAAATAATGTGGTGGCTAGAGTGTAGCAAAAGTATAGACAAAGTGTAGACAAAGTGTGGTAAATAATGTGGTGGCTAGAGTGTAGCAAAAGTATAGACAAAGTGTAGACAAAGTGTGGTAAATAATGTGGTGGCTGGAGTATAGCAAATGTAAGCAAAGTGTAGTGCAAAGTGTAGTAATCAAGGTTAGGACTGTCAAGGTTAGGACTATCAAGGTTAGGACTATCAAGGTTAGGATAATCAAGGTTAGGACTGCCAGGGTTGGGATTGTGAAGATTAGGATTGTCAAGTTTAGGACAATCAAGATTAGGTACAGTCAAGGTTATGTAGCAAATAATGTATAGCAAGAGTGTAGTCAAGAGTGTAGTCAAAAGTGTACCAAAAGTATAGTCAAGAGTGCAGTTATGAAGTGTAGCAAAAGTGTAGTAAACAATATGGTGGCTGGAGTGTAGCAAATGTGCAAATAAAGTGTAGCAAAGTGCTTGTGGCCAGAGTTTGATAGGTTTTTCCCACGCTTAAATCTGAAAAAAGCGCAAAGTTCCAAAGCTCTATTTGGGATTATTTGTATCATCCAACATATATAAGTCATCCACACTCCAAAAACTTTCCCATCCTCTCTTTTTTCTCAATTTTATTCTTCCTTGCTCACCTCTTCAAGTCACTATCTTGTAGATCTACATATACTTCACCTGACCCCTTTTTAACTATACGTATTTGCTATAGGCCATTATAATTATAATATTGGTGAGTTCATTTATATTTTTCATTTGATTTAACATTGAAAATATGATTAGGATTAGAATTAGTGTAAAGGGATAAGGATTAGAATTGATTAGGATTAGAGAAGACAATTAGGACTAGAAAGGAGGTCATTAGAATAAGCTTAGCTAGTCAAATTGAATGATTTGGAATGTTCTTTAATCTGATTATAGTGATGTACTATGGCTCACTATGACATACTATGACATACTATGTCATGCTATGGATATACAATGACAACACTAGGATAGTCTATGAACATATTGAAACAACCTAAAGCTCTAGCTAAGGCTGCTTGCTCTTGAGTACACTTGGTAGCTAACTTCTTAGGATCATAGTTTAGGGGAATCAACCCACATAAGGATAGGGAGAGGGAAGTGAGTCAGCCAGAGGAGTAGAAGGGAAAACTCCAAGGAGGGCAAGACTAGAGAGCCTTGGCCACTGCTTGGGGGGCTTTATATACTATATAAAGTATGTACATGTTGTACATAGATCTATAGATAAATGAGTCCCTGAACATGTGTGCAACACATGTATCAGTACAGTCATGAAATGGAAGCATAACATGAGGGAAAAGCATGGAAAGAAGCAGAAACATGAGGAGGAGGGATGTAAATAATGAAATGGAAGCATAACCCTGACCATGAGGGTGTGGCAGAGATCATAGATTAATGAATAATTATAAATGAAGAAGCATGATGTGGCAGGACATGAAAGACATGAGGAGGCATGGATCAGGAATGGAAGAATAATATATGATCAGAAGCAGAGGACATAGCCATATCACAGGGTGAAGAGGTGAGGAGGTGAAGAGGTGAAGAGGTGAAAGTGTGAAGATGTGAAGGGTTGGAGGGGTATCCTGTGATATGGTGAAGGTGTGAAAAGGTGACATAGTGACATAGTGAAGAGGTGAAACATAGGAGGGTGGTCCAGACCATTCTAGAGATTAGATAGAGATTGCCAGCAATCAAGAGATGAGGGTTATTACATATCTAATGTGAGTTGATTGCACTTCTGGTGCATAGATAGCTTGATTGTGCATGCCCAGTGCAATTGATAAGGAGATTACATCTGTCCAAGGTGTCTGATAAGAGGTAGCACCTATCCTGGGTGCTTGATGAAAGGATGGCACCTGTCCAAGGTGCTTGATAAGGAAGTCTATCCTTGAGGAAGTGAAGAAAATAAAAAGATAGATGCATCAAGCATAGTTGCAAGTTGGTAGCTGTTACACATATGTACTATGACACTATGGCTTTCTGTCCAGTACTGTCCAGTATTATCCAGCATGATCAGGATTTGCTGATATTACTGGGCTGAGCCATGACAAGGCTTATGAAAATGGCATGATAATGTGGTTGGATAAGATATAATGTCATATGCCTGCTGACCAGATGTGGTCATTGAAAAATCTGAATTGATAATGGCAGTCTGAATTGTATCAATCAACTTAGACCCTCATCCCATAATGAGCTGCTCAACAACTGATACCCACCACTCTTAGATGTGCTATAACATACTAACAATATCAGGATAGAAGAAACAATGTCAGCATTAATGTCAGCAGTGGTGAACAACTGCTTTATTAATAAGTGCAAGGGAATTTTGATGCATTCAAGTCTTGCCTGGGTCCTACCAATCATGGTACCATTGTCATCAATGTCATACTCTCTATGCTATCAAGCATAAAGGTATCTACTATCCTTCCACTATGATGTGTCTGACCACTTCATTAAAGTACTATTATTGTGACAAATCTCTCAAAGCAAACTGCTCCTCATCTCAATGTCAAATTTGAAGCTACTGGATGCAAGTATTGACAGAGAGCCAGCAATCTAAATGGTAACAAATGGAATGACCTTGACGTTAAAAATGGAAATAACCCTTTGATGGTTAGTGAAACAACCCTAGAGTGTCAGCTCTCTTAGGTTGCCAAAAGTACTTGGACTGGAGGGTGAATAGAGATGAGGCTTGTTAGTCCAAGAGAGTCCTTCTTATAGTGCTTTTAGGGGAAAACATCAAGAGAACTAGACTGGAGTTCTCTGGCATTGGCATTAAGCCTTAAGTACCTACTGAAGATATGTATATGTTGTAACTGTATCTAACAATCCGGAAACAAATGGAAAAAGGACATAGGGTGAAATGAAAGTGAAACACATGAGGCAAACATGCAGTATGACAGAATGGAAATACAGATGAAACATGAGTGAAACATATGTATCAAGGAATGGAAGAGAAGTGTGATCAAATGCTTCTGTGAAAAGGTGAAATATAGATTCAAAATATAGGTGTGAAACAGGGAAGATGAGAAGTTTCATGTGTAAAACAGAGTGAAGAGTTGAGACGACTTATGATGTAACAGCTGCCAACTTGCAACTATGCTTGATGCATTTATCTTTTTATTTTCTTCACTTCCTCAAGGGTAGATTCCCTTATTAAGCACCCTGGACAGGTGCCACCCCTTCATCAAGTACCCAGGATAGGTGCTACTCCTTATCAGACACCTTGGACAGGTGCAATTTCCTTATCAATAGCACTGGGCATGCACAATCAAGC
>JBBPRB010000932.1:0-11711 GCA_038092815.1 Hortiboletus rubellus | reverse complement strand
ATGACCAAACATAACCAAATAACACTTGATTTCAATGTAATGAGCAAAGGGTGCAAAACTGTTGCAATGGTATTGGTGTTTTGAAATGGATGTATCTTTGCAGTATGTAAGTGAAATCACATGACCCTGGGGACAAAGTTGTAGCTAAGGGTTTGTGCTTTATTTGTTCCCACCAAAGCAAAGTGAAATTCCCACAAGTGATTGCGGGGCGCTTCGCGCCCCGGTTTGGGGTTAGACATTGCAACGGTTTTGCACCTCACTGTAATTCCTCAGGGTAGTATTTGGGACACACCGTGCCCTATCATGGGACCTATTAACTTCCCCAACCCTATTGTGTCTGTTAATGTCATAGTATGTTTCAGGATTCCCATTTCCAGATCTGGTTCCTGTTTCCGTGGCCACCCCAACCCCATTCGTTTCCCATATAAGTATGGGGACCAATAATCTGCAGCTTTGTCATGACCCCTCCCACTACTTGTAATCACACCCAGGCTCAGAGTGCTCGTCCTGCCTCTGTGTTAGCGCCCACACCCATTTCCATTCCCCACATCATATCGCTGCCTTCTAGACCACCCAGCCCACTATCCCCTGATGGTATGGGGGCGACTCCTCATCCAAAAGCCTCGACAATGGCGCCATCCCCAGCAATCAGTAAGATTAAGCTTAGTGCCAGCGATGCCATCAAAGTCGTGACTACCACACTGGATCATGGTACCAACAACTGGTCCGAATGGAACATGAACTTCAAGGACTACCTACTCTTCAAGCATGCATGGTTCTACATCCTGGGGATTATCAGTCATCCCAGTGAGGCAGTGGATCCCCTTGGTGCTGCGCTCTGGAATGCCAACAATGAGACAATCATTGCCATCATACATAGGCACTGCTCCCTCAAGGAGAAACTTTTCTTGGAAGGGGAAACCAATGCTTATCATGCCTGGAACACCCTGCGGGAACATCATGAGCAAATCAGCCTGATTGCACAAATCATGCTAATTCAGAAGCTCTTGCAGCTATGCTACAAGAAGACGGAACGCTTCGCAAAGACAAGCCTTGAGATCTCTGAGGCCATGTGCCACATCTATGCTATGGAGTTACCCTCTGCAGATATATTCTTGCTCATCATGATGATGAATGTGATGTCTGATGATCTACCACACATCTGCAACCAAGTGGCCAATGCGATTGTTCGCAGCTCTGCCAGTCACCCATACACACCACTCATGGCCCACACTCATCTTGAGATGGAACAGCAACTCCTTGACTCCAGGACCATGTCCTCCACCCCCCTCATCCTCGCTGCCACAGCTAAACCTTCTCGCCCCACCAAGACTTGCACTGTGTGCAATAAGCCTGGCCACCTCAAGTGCTGCCAGAATCCCAAGTGCTCCCCAGGCCATCGCATTGGTCACAGCTGGCCTGAATGCTTTAGTGAAGGTGGTGGTCGTGCTGGGCAACGGGAGGCTGTTCTCCAGGAAAAGACTGACCAGCAATGTGGGGTGTCCACTGTGGCCACCTCTGCCAAACTGGGTACTATACCCACTGGGAAGCCTGGCACGATTCGCTACGATAGCACTGGGCATGCATATTTCATTGACCCCACGACCAACTCTGCATTTATTCTCCATGATGCCCCTGCCATGGGAAGCTCTGCTACTGCTTACACCCAGGAATTTGCTGACCTTGCTTCCACTGTCCTTTCCCCAGTGGTCACTGCATCTCTCTTGCCACATGATATGGATGAGTTTGATGCTCTCTTCCTTGACCTCTCTGGCCTCCATGCTTCGGTGGATTGGTGCACGCACTCCCATCCTGTTGACCTCGCAAACCTCACTTACTGGGCACCGAGTCAACACAACCCCACAGCCATCGACCCTTCGGTTACACCCTTCTTCCTGGATACTGGAGCATCTGTACACATCAATAACTGTGCTGATGACTTTTACTGTTTATGTCCTGTCCCCCCTCATGCTCTGCATGATGTTGGTGGCTCTGCTGTCCAAGCCGTTGGGATTGGTTCCATTCATCTCATTGTTGCAAAAGGTATCCACATTGCCCTTGACAATGTCCTCTTTATCCCTATAGCTACCATTCATCTTATCTCCATGTCGGCCCTCACATCTTCTCTACGTTGTGTTGCTCACTTTGCCAACTCTGCTTGTTGAGTTACTTCCACGAATGGGACCCGTGTCCTCTCAGGTACCCTTACTGCCTGCCGCCTCTATGCTGTTTCTGGTGGCCAGCTCATCACTGCCCATGCTTATACCACTTCTGATGAACCTACCCTTGAGACATGGCACCATCGCCTCGGCCACACGAACTACCATGCTATTGCTGAGCTTGCTGCAAAGAACCAGGCAATTGGTATGCATGGTATGCACCTTTCTCTTTTCCCTCCCCCCCCTTTCTGTGAACACTACATCCTTGGCAAGCAGACCCGTTCCTCTGTGCCAAAGGTCAGGGAGGAGGTATAGGCAGGTAGAAAGTTGGAAATTGTACATGTTGACCTTTTAGAGCACCCCGACCATGTCTCCAGTTCTGGGAATCGCTATGTTCTTAATATAATAGACGACTTTTCCTCGTACTGCTGGTCAATCCCTGTTGCAGCCAAATCTGAGGCATTCCCTACTCTGTAGGCTTGGGAAATTGCTCGTGAGGCGGAGACTAGACTGCGTGTTGATATCCTTCGCTCTGACAATGGGGAGCTCAAACGCTCTGACTTGAAAGACTGGCTGGCCTTACATACTGTAGGACCTTGCATCAATTCACAGCACCTCACACTTCGGCTCAGAATGGTCACATTGAGCGTGTTCACCGCACCCTCATGGGGAAGGCCCGTGCTATGTGCTCCTATGCACAGGTGCCAGTCAACTGCTGGGATGAATTTGTCCTCACTGCTTGTTACCTCACCAATTGTACACTTGTTAAATCACAAGCTGGGCAGACTTCCTATGAGCGGTGGTATGGGGCCCCATTAAACCTCTCCCATCTCTGTAAGATTGGCTGCCATGCTTTCATGCTTGTCCAGAACCAGCATAATGCCAAAGTTTTTGACTGGTCTGTTGAGTGCGTGCTGATCGGCTATTCTCTGGACTCCAAAGCCTACTGCTGCTACCATCGCGCTTCCAGATGGGTGTTCACCTCATATTATATCTCCTTCATTGAGTCACATCAGTCACCTTCTCCTGCCTCTGATCCGCCGCCAGCTCCCATACCTCCTTCCCCACCATTGGTGATGTCACCCTCACCTCCCACCCTCCCATCCCCTTCAGTTCCTCCCCCACTTCATCGCTCTTCCTGTGTCTCTCAGCCCAGTGCCAAGCATGCTGCAATCATTGGTGTCCCTTATGTTCCCAGGATTCAATATGCTGTCATTGCTGCTATGGCTGCTGCTGAAGCCCAGTCCTTTCCTGTTCGGGCTGTTCCTGATACTGATGATGATGATTGGTTCACTGCGAGCGCTGCTGACTCCTTTCCTGCTGACCCTGCCACCTATCAGGAGGCCATGACATCTTCTCATGCTGCAGAGTGGACCTGCACTCTCCAGAAGAAGTTTGCATCTCTCAGGGACCTCGGTGTGTATCGCCTCATTCCATGCTCCTCTGTTTCCGCTGGTCGCTGCATTATATGTGGTCATGCGATTTTCAAAGCTAAGTGCGATGAGCATGGTAACCCATCTCATTTCAAGGCACACTATATTTGTCGTGGTTATTCTACTGTCTATGGTCAAGACTACACTAAAACAACTTCTCCTACTGCATTCATGGAGTCCTTCCATGCTCTGGCCCACCTTGGTGCTGCGCTGGACTGGGAGATGAAGCAGCTGGATATGGAGACGGCTTTCCTCAATGGTGTCCTTGAGCCAGATGAGGTTTGTTACATGGAGCAGCCTGATGGCTTTGTTGAACCTGGTTTTGAGGACCATGTATGGGAACTGCAGTGTGGGCTCTATGACATGAAACAGGGTGGTTGTGTCTGGAATAAGATGCTCTACGCTCAACTCATTGCCTGGCATTTCACCCGCCTTGAGTGTGAGTACTGTGTCTACTACCTGCACAACGACACAGGTATTGTTGTGCTGGCCATCCATGTTGATGACTTCTTTATGCTTGGCAATACCTCTTCCGCCCTCTCTGTCTTCAAATCCCAGCTGCAGACCCATTGGCAGATCTCCAATGGTGGCCCTGCATATTTTCACATTGGGATCGCCATCGAGTGTGACCATCCTACCTGCACCATCACCCTATCCCAAACGGCCCTTATCAACCACATCATCCAACAGTTTTGCCTTGCCAATGCTCATCCCATTTCCACCCCCTTTGAGCCTAAAGCTTACCTGTCAAAGGCTGCCTCCCCCACCACAGATGAGGACTGTGACGCCATGTCGTACACCCCTTATCGTGAACTTGTTGGATCTCTCATGTACCTTGTGATTGGCACTTGCCTTGACATTATCTTTGCCGTCAACCAATTGTGTCGCTTTCTCAATTGTTATGGGAAAGCTCATTGGAATGTGGTGAAACATGTCGTCCGGTACCTCAAAGGCACACACAGTTTCCGTCTTGTGCTCGGTGGTGATCATATTGTCCATCTCCTTGGTTACACTGACAGTGACTATGCCTCGTGCCCTGACACTCATCGCTCCACCAGTGGTTACTGCTTCTCCCTTGGCTCTGGGATGATCTCTTGATGCTCTCGCTGTCAATCACTTGTCACTCTCTCCACATGTGAGGCTGAGTATGTTGCCACCTCCGAAGCCTCTCAGGAGCTTGTCTGGTTGCAGGAACTCCTCGCTGGCCTGGATCTCCGGCAGACCACTGCTTCCCCCTTGTTTTGTGACAATAACGGTGCTATTGTGTTGTCCAGTGACCCCGCCTTCCATTCCAAACTTAAACACACGCCTATCAAGTTCAACTATGTGCGCGAACGTGTCCAGGACGGACAGGTCTACCTCCATCGGGTGCCAACTGAACAGAATGTTGCTGATGTTTTCACCAAGTCTCTCCCACACAACCTCTTCGTCCAGCACCACGCTCATATGGAACTGCAGGACCCCATGCAAGAAGGAGTCACATTGCAGGAGTAGTAGTTTCTTTTTTCTTCTCACTTCCCTTTTACTGTTCTCTCCTTCCAAACCATACACCTTTTCTCTTGTGTTCTATTACTTCTTTGTTCAGTCCTTCTATCCTATCTACTCTACTCCCACACTTGGGTTTCTTTTCATCCGCTTCTGATCCATGGTTCACACGTTGAGGAGGAGTGTTGGAGTGTGCAACGCATGATCCAACAACGAATTTCAAACGTTATTCTATTCCTTATATATATTCATACTTTGGTTCACTATTCCCTTCATCTATTCCATCGTACAGTTGAAGGGTAAGTTGTGTCGTTCGTTCCCATTACCATTGTACTTATTGCATGCTCAGTTAACGCATGCCTAGGTACTTAATATTATCATCCCTTCCATTGTATGGTTGAAGGTTGACGCGTGCCTAGCTCTTACAGTCTCCAGCCCCCAATGGGCCTGATTTGGCTGCTTGGTGGAAGCAAAGCTCAGGCATCGCTGCGTTCTTGGCATCTTGAAGCCTAGCTGATGGAACAGTTGCCCATTTTGGTCAAACAGCTATGTTGTCACTGGTTGTGGTATTCATTTTGGTGGTAGTGTGTGCATATACGAAGTGAGGTTTCCCAGTCCATGCAGAATAAAATTTCCAAATCAATTACTAATCAGGTCCCAGCCTCAGGCTCCAGCCTAGGGCTTGCCAAACCAAAGCCTGAGCCCTAGGCCCCATCAGGCCCCTGTTCATAGGGAAAGACATGGGTATGGGTAACCCATGTGGGTTGTGGGTATGGATATCCATGGGTATGGGTATGGGTTGATACCAGCCAACCCATGAACCCATGAACCCATACCCATAACCCATGATCAACCCGTGGGACTTTTTCAATACTATTACAAGTGGACAAATGCAGTTGACAGATACTATACAGTTTCATCAAACTTAAAATATGTTCAGACTAAGCAAATTCAGATCTACAAGCCACCCAATCTCCACTTACTCCCATTATTCCCACCATGTTTTCCAAACGGGTATCTCATCCCACAGAAAAGTCTCAAGCCCTTCTCACACCCAACCAAACCAAATCTGTGGGATCCAAGGAACCTGCAACGGCAAATAGAGGTTCTTACACTGAGCAACAAAACTGTTGCAATGTTTGCAACATTTGGATTATCAAGCTAATAACTTGGAAGGTATTGATCCTAGACCCATTAATCCAGGTATTATTAGAAAACCCTGATCGAAGGCTTTCCAAATATATATATATATATATTGCTTAGGTAATTCTTACTCTATCAGGCAATATTCTAAACTTAATCAAGGGTACTCATTGCAACAGTTTTGTTGCTGATATTAAGCATATTACAAACTAGTATGAAGTATATTCTCCATCATTCTTGATGACCTCCTGAACCCTTCTAGGCATACTTTCAATCAATTGCTGACACTGATCCACCCCAATCCTCTCCCACTCTGTTTGTATGTGCTCCCAAAGTTCAATAATTCCTTTGGGTGGCTCAGAATACTCTGCCAGCCTTCTTTTGAGAATAACTCATAAATGCTCTATGGGGTTAAGATCTGGAGATTGAGCAGGCCATACCATGACCTCAAACCCATGCTCAGCAAACCACTCCCTGGCTCTCCTACTGGTATGTTTGGGGTCATTATCCTGCTGAAAGATGATATTCTTTGTAGTTTTGCCATAATATTGCAAGGTTTGCTGAAGTTCCTCCTCCATAATCTGCACATAAAGGTCAGCATCCATCTTACCATCAATCTTGCAAGCCATTCCAACCCCTTCCCAGGTCATACAGCCCCATATCATCACTGATCCTCCTTTAAACTTAACAGTTCCTTTCACAAGTTTGTTACTAAGGCCCTCTCCTGCCTTTTTCCATGCCCATTTCTTGCCATCTGACCCAATGCGATTAATCTTGATCTCATCTGACCATAGAACATGCTTCCAATCCTCCACAGTCCAGTCCTGGTGGCTGAGAGTAAAATCCAATCTTGCCTGTTTATGCTTTGTAGAAAGCAGGGGACATTTCTTCTTTACCACAGCCTTCATACCCTCTTTTCTAAGGTGATAACAGATAGTCTGAGCAGAGATAGGATGGTTCTTGACATCCTGAAGAGTTTTGGTGATCTGGACAGCATTTTCAGCCTTTCCAGTTCCAATAAGATGAATGGTATGTGTATCAGTAGGAGTAATGATGGATGGATGGCCACCAGAGGTTTTGGGCAAGTCAGGACAAAGTTTGGAGCGAAGTCTACTGATGGTGGAGTGGTTTATGCCAGTAGCATGAGAGATTTGTCGATTTGATTGATCCAATTCCAGAAAATGAAGAATTTGGTTGGTTTGTTCAATGGAGAGGGATTTCATGATGGTAGTAGTGGACAAAGCAGTGGTATTTGGATGTGTTTACATCATGTTGAACTTATTATGCATCACATGACTCATTTCTTATGTAATAGCTTATGGCAACATAGAGTTTCCATACTTTACAACATCAACAACAAAACTGTTGCAATGAGTACCCTTGATTAAGTTTAGAATATTGCCTGATAGAGTAAGAATTACCTAAGCAATATATATATATATTTGGAAAGCCCTCGATCAGGGCTTTCTAATGATACCTGGGTTGATGGGTCTAGGATCAATACCTTCCAAGTTATTAGCTTGACAATCCAAATGTTGCAAATATTGCAACAGTTTTGTTGCTCAGTGTAGCTTCACAACGAAGGGCAATTTCTTACTCACCATGAGTCAGCACCTAGTAACCTAACGACTGATAAAAAATGCGTCCAACCACAGTCCAACAACATCCAGGATACAGCGGCTGATGTACCAGAGCAGTCAGAACAGAAACAAGGTAAAGAAAAGGCGAAACAAGACAAGCACAAGGCCAAGAAACCAAGAACAGATAGAGATAGTGAGGTTGAAGAGGATTCTGATTCTGAGCTTTGTGAGGATCCAATCTATTCAAGTTTGTGAGACTGACAGATTACATGCAGAATGGATGATGAGGAACTGGAACTCACCCATATATGTATTTTTCAGTCCAGTTCCCAATATCAAATATGTCAACAATCGGCGCAGTCATGTTTTCAGGTGTCTTGCAAAGGGTTGTAACCACAAGGTCCGCCATTACCTTGACAAGGGTGACAGGGTGTCGACAGGTAACATGTGCAAGCACGTCCGCCTGTGCTGGGGTGAAACTGTGTTGAATGAAGTTGGTGACGCCAAGAACCTTGAAATGGCACAGAAAGCTATCAAAGATCACACTGAAAACAGGACAATATCAGTTGCCTTCGAGCGGAAGGGGAAAGAGGGCGTTACTTACATGCACAGACAGCATACTCGAATGGAGACGCGGTGGGTGCTTGTATCATGTGGTCGTTGGCATCGACTGATCATGTTGGTATCCAGGGCAGAGATCGTCCGCTGGGTTTCAGAAGACCTGCATCCATTTGACATTATCAGTGACCGGGGGTTCAGTGTTTGATGAAAACAGGGCGACCCAAATACTACTTACCACACCCGAAAACGGTGTCGTGTGATGTTCGGCTTGTTTTTGCCAACGCACATAAGCGGATTGCTAAAATGTTACAGGTGAGTTGAGTTGTGATATATCGTTGAGTGAAAATAACACTGCACATACCACCAGGAGTATGACGGCGAGCTCAGTTTTGCGGCTGATGCATGGACGTCACCCAACCATACAGCATTTGTGGCTGTGACGGTCCACCTGGTGCATGAGGGCAAGCCGCTTGCCATGGTCCTGGATGTGGTTGAGCTGGCTACGGTATGTTACAACAACATCACGAATGACATACCTGATTGAAACACCATGTACAATAGTTCCACAGTGGCGCAAACATGGTGGATGCGTTTGTGGACATCCTGACCAAGTTTGGAATATCAAATAAGGTATCTACGTTGAAGAATATCGTTTGTGAACTCACCTGATGCATGACAATAGATCTTGAGTGTGACAGCGGACAACGCGTCATCCAATGACACGATGACGGTTGAATTAGCCAATCGTCTGGCGGCGAAGGGGCACTAACACACTGTTTCCTACACGTCATCAATTTGGTAGCAAAAACATTAATCTGGGCATATGACTTACGAACAAAGAAGGGAAATAGGAGCCAGGAGGGTTTGGCTGATGTATTGAAGGAGCTTGGCGACGGATCCAACATTAAGGAGCTCCAGACGAGGCTCGATGCCTACCAGATGAGATATGAGGCTGGAGACAGTGCTGGAGAGGCCAGGGATCTGACAGATGATGATGTTGAAGAATGGGTTGACGAACTTGAAACATTGACCGGGGACAAGTGCGCAGAACTGAATGCGCATCTTGAGCCGCTCTGACTAATGCTTGCAAAGGTTAGTTGAAAGACTATTTTGGTGATGGACTTACCTTGATTCTGGTTGATTGTAGATCCGAAAATTGGCCTTCAAAATCATACATTCAAGTACGAAGTTGCTGCCCGCCTGAAAAGAGATCATGGAGGGGTTGCGAATGAGTGTCAGGACTCTCCCACAGGATGTGGCAACGTGCTGGAACTCAACGTTTGATATGTTGGACTTCGCACTGGAGTACCAGGCTGGAATTGATGTGATCACTGACAAGAACAAGCTGGGAGTGAATCAATATACACTGGGCAACGAGGAGTGGGAGCTGTTAAAGCAGCTGCACAATGTCCTCAAGGTGAGCACGCACTGCACAGTATTTCGGCTTACTAATATCACGATGGATAGATTCTGAAGGACGCAACATCGTTCTTTTCACGCTCAATGCCTAATCTCGCCATGGTTATCCCAGCCATGGACTACATAGACGAGACCTTCATGAGTGGAGTGCTAGATAGCAAATCACTCAGCCCAGCCATCTGTGCTGCCCTCAAACTCACCAAAATGACACTGAATCGCTACTACATCAGGAAATGTTCACATTACTTATAAGCACTTAAATGCACTTGTTGACTTTACTCAAGTATATAAGTATAGAAGTGTTGCCCAAGTAACCATAAGTGTGCTAAGTGTCTAAGTAGAACACCTAATCACAATGAAGAATTGTGTTTAACACCAGGAGTCGAACCCACGACACCTGTGGTTACCAAAAACGGTAGCGACAACAAACCACCCGTTAGGCCACAAAACCTCTACCAATTATCAGTGCGACAGATATATGACTACATACTAGACTGGTAGTTGAAAAATTTGCACAAGTCCGCATTTGAATTGGTGTGATGTCACATGCTGTTCAACTCCACATCACCAGTACACCACCCACCAGCATTGCCCACACTACCGCCAGCATCACTTCCCAACACACGCGCTCACACAGCCATGTCCCATTCGCTCGCCATCCATCCGGATGTCACTCGACAAAAAAGAAAAAAGATAAGTACCATCCCATTCGACCTGTTCACTGCACCCACCACACTCTCAGCATATTTGCACCCGAGTGACCTGGCTGTCCACCTCGCCCAGGGCTTACTGTGCTCATTCGTGCACCCCTGCTCGCATGCAAGCCCACGCTCACTCAACAACAACAAAAAAATAAGTACCATCCCGTTCAACCTGTTCATCATACCCACCACCCCTCAGCCCTCTCCCTCTCCCTCCTCACAACGGCAACAACACGACGTGATGCGCACAGCAACAACAACAACGACCACCCATCAATGGCACCAGCCCGTGCCACTAGACGTGACGACGCGACGTGACAGAAAAAGAAAAGTAAGATAAGTACCGCCTTGTTCAACCCATTCACTGTACCCACCACCCCTCAGCCCTCTCCCTCTCCCTCCTCACAATGGCGACAACGCGATGTAACATGTGCAGCAACGACAACAACGACCGTGACGGCACGTTGATGGCACCCCATGCCACCCCACACACGCACCGACGACGCCGACATAACGCCAACGCGACGTCCGTAACAACGACGGCACCACCACACGACACATGCAACGATGGCAACAACACCACACCACACACGCAACCGTGCATACCACCAGAGGTGACGACAACATCAACGATGCGACGCGATGTGCGCACTGGCACTACTGTGCCAGTGCCACCAGATGCGACGACGAGGACGACGATGACGATGCGCGATGCATGCAATGATGGTGATGCCCATGCTACGCCACGCACGCACCGACGACGCCGACGCTTCTCCATAATGACGACAACGGCACCACCACACAACGCACGCAACGATGGTGACAACGCCACGCTACGCACGCAACCGTGCATACCACCAGAGGCAACGACGATGACGCGTGATGCACGCAACGACGGGTCGACAGCACCACCATGTGCATGCCACCAGAGGCAATGACGCGACGTGACACGACGCACACAAACGATGCCACGATGGCACCATCGTGCGCATGCCACCAGAGGCGATGAGCTGCCGCCATGGCACCACCATTCGACGCGAGCATGCAAGTCGACAACAACGATGCGCCCTGGCCCCAGCCCTCCCCCTCTCCCAACTCACAACACGATGATGAGGTCGGTTGGCGCCCAGTAGTATTACCAGTGAGCTGCATGTTTATAGTATATAGTTTTAATGGTATTTTTGTCTGGCCGCATCGGTTGTCCCGTAAGCGCATAAGCAGTTCTAAGTG
>JBBPRB010000931.1:0-11712 GCA_038092815.1 Hortiboletus rubellus | reverse complement strand
ATTACTCATACAGTTGCATGGTATTGAATTTGATTGTTGTCTCCTTGCTCAACATTAGATATGTGATAACTCTTATTTGCTGATTGCTGGCAATCTCTATCTAATCTCTAGGATGGTCTGGACCACCCTTCTATATTTCACCTCTTCACTATGTCACCATGTCACCTCTTCACACCTTCACCATATCACAGGATACCC
This sequence comes from Hortiboletus rubellus, assembly GCA_038092815.1. Classification (NCBI taxonomy): domain Eukaryota; kingdom Fungi; phylum Basidiomycota; class Agaricomycetes; order Boletales; family Boletaceae; genus Hortiboletus; species Hortiboletus rubellus. The sequence continues at coordinate 11,514 of JBBPRB010000931.1, read as the reverse complement.
CTCCAACCCTTCACCTCTTCACCTCCTCACCTCCTCACCTCCTCACCTCTTCACCCTGTGGTATGGCTATGCCTTCTCTTCTGATCATATATTATTCTTCCATTCCTGATCCATGCCTTCTCCTCATGCCTTTTATGTGCTGCCACACCCATGCTTCTTCATTCATGATCTTTCATTAATTTATGATCTCTTCCACACCCTCATGGTCAGGGTTGTGCTTCCATTTTATTATTTACATTCCCCCTCCTCATGTTATGCTTCCATTCTATGGCTGTACTGATACATGTGTTGTACACATGTTCAGGGACTCATCTTATCTATAGATCTATGCACAACATGTACATACTTTATGTAGTATATAAAGCCCCTCAAGCAGTGGCCAAGGCTCTCGAGTCTTGCCCTCCTTGGAGTTTTCCCTTCTGCTCCTCTGGCTAACTCATTTCCCTTTTCCTATTCTTATGTGGGTTGATTCCCCTAAAACTATGTCCTCAAGAAGTTAGCTACCAAGTGTATTCAAGAGCAACCAGCCTCAGCAAGAGCCTTAGGTTGTTTCATTGGCCTTGTAACTCTCATCCACCTTCTTGGCATATACTATCCCACTGATGCTTGCACTGAACTCCACTTCATTCCTCAACAGCATTCCAGTCTTGTCCGAAAATATAAAGTCAATCTGGCCAAGCTCTTCAATGAGGAAGGAGGTGCCATTGTACAAGTCAAGGTCTGAGTTGATGAGTATTGCTTGTAGGAATCTTCCATGGTGACAATGAGGGGGATGGGGATGAAGTTGATGTAAAGAATGATATCCAAATTAGTTTGTAGCAATTGGGGGTAATCATATGAGACCTTCCACAAACATCTTGGCTGGTTGTCATATTAGAACAAGACACAAGAAAACAAGGCAACTTACCTCTGCGAGAAAACATGTTGGAATGGAAGAGGTATCACTGAGAACTGGAGTGAAACCACCAATGGGAGCTGTGAATAAGAGTGCTCATAGGTTTGTGAACCACTCACCATGTTGATGCTTGCACCAATGGTGAACCTGATGGACAAGGCAAGGAGAAACCCAAAGAGAAATATGATGTGAACATTGACCTGCTTCTCCACTATGGTCCTCTTGATCTGCACAGCCCTGTGATATACCAAAGGTGACAAAAACACAGTGAGCAGGAAAAATGTCTTATATCATGTTTCACATCAGCTTTGTTTCATGACCAGTAAATACAATGATGCCATATGTTCAGGAGGTATTTCATAGTTGAGTACCACACAAGAGCATTTGATCTGGACCAATAGGAATCTGTTGAGGGACACCAGTGTTGGAAAGGAGCTTGAGCATTCCTTCTTAAGTGTACAGGGAATTCTGAATGGAGGGAACCGTGGAGGGCTGACGAGGGATGGATAGGTGAGGGCTGTGGTCAAAAGGGATGTTTGTTTTATTTTCAGGTCACTTTCATTGGAGGAAGATGGGCTGTTGGGATCAAGAATAGGGCAAGGTGACCCATTGAAGTTGACATCTTGATGAAACAGAGACCCTCTGGTTTGGACCAAGAGATAAGCATGAGATCTGCAGGGATGGACTCATCAGACTTGACTTGATGTGGATGTTTTCCACTTTTGTAATTCAAAGATAGAGGACAGAGTGATTGCCTTGGCAATGTGTGCATTGAACCCCTGGACCAAGTTGAATTGGTGTCATTTCCAGCAGAAAATGAGGGGCAATGTTGTGTCCTGATTTATGGGGGGGACATTTCCCCAAATGCACATGGTGAAGAGAATGAGTATGTTTGCATTGGCAGGTGTTGGTCACTGCCAGGGTGGCAGTGCTGACCTCATTACAACAGGTCATCATTGTACCTTATTTGGCAGTCCCCCTCCACATGATTTTTCTATTTGTCCACCAGTAAAACATGTTATATTGCATGAGTTTATGCAACTTGTGATTTGCTATTGTGATTATCAGCGATGTTCAATGGTACTTCATTCAGTTCCTGTATCATAGCTCATTACCCTGCTGTGCACTGCATGGGACATTCAAAACAACCACAAACTGGAACACCTGATCCCCAGGTGTGTGCCCCCACCATTCCCACTCGTCCTACTGACTCTCCTCTAGCAATTTCCTGGCCACCCTCAGAAAAAAGTATGACCAGTACCTCGATTTCTGCCAGCAGGACATCCATGAGTTCCTATGCCAGCTCCTCAATGCCATCTGCATGGAGAAGTCTGATGTAAGCTCCTGCCCTTGCTCAATCTGTCTGTCCTCATGCAGATCTCACAGCTCATCAAGCAGTAATCACCATTACAAATGAATCCCACCAAGCAGCCACAGTACCAGCTTGCCACACCCACCAATAATCACCTGCTATTGTTTGTTGTTGACATGCTCTTTAGTGGCAAGCTCACCAGCATCCTTGTTTACCAGAAATGCAAGCATGTCTCGCATACCTATGAGGACTTTAGCGACCTCAGCTTGAGCATCAAGCCAGAGGACAATGTCCACGAATAGTGACATGACAAGCTGAAATAGTTTGCAAAGTGGATCACTCTGCCCCCTACATTACTACCCCCCTCTAGTAGTCATTGTCTGTTCCTGCCACACCCATCCATGATTCTAATCCAGAGCACAACAATACCCAGAGGAGGCAAAGCATAGATCTCACCAGCATCACCCTGTCGATCTCAACCAGGACCCCCCTTTACAGGTACCACCCTCTCTGGTATCCAACTCACCCTTCATACTATTGACATTCACCAACATCTCACCTGTTCTTGTCACAGATCTTCCCCTGCCTCTCCTACATTAAGAGTTGTCCAGCAATCATATTGTCATTGTCACACCTGAAAAGGTGAATGGAAAGAAAAGAAAGGACAAGGACAAGAGCTGGGCAAAGATCAGCAGGCACATCAGTATCTTGGTTGGTCTCAGGTGCCCCAAGAACAACCAAAAAGACAAGAAAGAAATGACTTTATCAAAACCTACAGACAAAGAGAGCCCTTCACACCACCCCAGCTTGGCTCCTGCCACACTGGACATGCTCAACAGGCCTGCTTCACTGTTCTCCCCTCCCACAAGAGAGTTGATATTGCTCGGACTCATCAATGAGATACTTCAGGCCCACCTCACAAACATGAAGCGATCAGTCATGCTGACCCAATGTTCTGGCAACTCCCTGTCATGCCCCTTGGCCCCTTGTTTTCTGTTGATTTCTTGCCCTTCGAGCCCAAGAAAGCTTCTAAAAAACTCAAAGACTCCCCATATACCTAAATTCAGCACGGAAGAGGCAGCGTATCTAGGGGACATCCTCACCAATATTAACCCCCCTAATGTCCCAAAGTTTTTCTCAATCTTCAGGCAGTCCAAGGAACTGTCGTTGACTTCTGCCTTTAGCTTGCAAGACATCTTTTTGAAGGTCAACCAAATCAACAGAATCAAAGAGTACCTCTGATTGTTTACTTCTGTCAAGGTCCTCAATGGTGACAACACCATCCGTTGTCATTGCTGTTGGAAGATAGTCCATGGATTTTATAAGCCTGGAGTACAAGGATTCATCCAAGACCCAGATTTGTGTACTGACAGTAAAAAGGACAAGGTTGTTGATGCAAAGACCAACAGCCATTTAGTTTCTGATTTGGTGTCAGCCTCTTCTGATCTAGTATCTCCATTGCACTCCACCACTTCCCTTCAATATACCCAGATATCTCGTGATACCCCATTGACACTAACCCAACCCCCCATGCATGTCTCGTCAACATACAAATGTGTTCCTCCTGCACTTCAGCTTAACAACAGCTACCTCATTGAACTCTTACCACCTATTAGAAAGCACATATTGACCCAAAGGACATTGGCCATTCCTCTATATCAACGACCACATCAGAGTCTCTCATGTCCAATTAGACCACAAAGCCTGCAACAATCAGAAGCTTGACATGGATGTCCACTACCACCAAATACTCACTGATGATCTCAGTCAATACTCCACACCGACAGCATGGGTTCAGGGTTGGGGACAGCAATCCTGAGAGTGAGGTTTCAAAAGGCAAAAGCAAAACAATGCTTTCAGTCTACTCAAACATGTCCTCCACAGCATCATCCAACCCATCACCCAATGCCTTACAAGACCACCTACAGCAGCCCTCTCCAATATCAGGTACATACTTCAAGGACAAGCAACACCCATCCAGTATACCACATTTCCAACAATTCCTGTTGTGACCAGCCTACAAGCAGTATCTCATTACCATACTGCCACCCATTCTCATCATCCATCCCAAGCACTTCCAACAATTGAGCAAAATACCAGTCATGTCGTTCTCCACAGGCTTCAAAAAAGCTCGACAAATACATCTCGTTTCCTGAACACCTTGACTTGGCACCATATCTGGCCTCAAGATGAGAAGATTACTTTGATTCCAAGGTGGCAGTGATGTGGGGTCATGTGCAGAGATCAGCACTGTACATATATAGATTGTACTCAGTCGTGGTGCACATTAGCAACATGGTATGTGTCTATGTGCACATTGAAGAAATGGTTCACTATATTGGACATTCTAGCTGAGTGGGTACTATGTCGCTTACATGGGGCTTCCACCATCACCGTCCAACACCAATCTGATGTGATCCAAGAATGAGAGACAACAGTCAGACAGCAGGATGGTGGCAAGGAACTTGGCATTTATCAGCAATACCATCATCCAGCTGATGTCGCTGAAAGAAGTGATCAAGAGCAAGGCATACATGTGCATGTACAAGCAGGTCTAACTTATTTTTTCTACTCAGCTTTATTTCTGTTGGCGATCATTGCCTCTTCTTCTTCTATTTGGCTTGTATACCTTGTTATTGTAGGAACGGTGAGGACTGCAGTGGTGATATGCCTTTTTAATCTATATATTCTGATTTGGTAGTCTTATTGTAGCAGACAATTTGCTAGTGTGACCTAGACATGGATGATACCAAGACATAACTATTTATTTGCATCTTATTGGGTGGCAGGGATAATAACTAATGAAAGCATTGTGGTTACAGCACAGATAGACTCTTGGAACTGTGGTTTGTCTCCACCCTCTGAAGTGCAACATGTGAAATCACAGTTGTAAACTAGGGTAATGACTGGACTTTATTGGTAGGAATCTTATTTATACTGAAGGAGAGATTGTTACTTTTTCAGGCTTGAGGGGTATCACATGGATTTACTATTGATTATGATGAACCATGACATGGTAACCCATCATACATATCAATATCTAGGATCGGGTCATACCCAGTTTTCACTGGAAGACATGTCTCAACAGAAATGACATACCAGACGGCAGAACACATGGAAGATGATCTAAGCAGTTCTGAGCATATTTTCACTTGTCTACTTTCTGTGGCATTTGTGAGGTGGTGGTGGTGGTGGTGGGGTGTGTAAGTTACATATATCATACAAGGATATGAATGGGAGAGTAAATAATGGACAGAACTTGCCCATCTGAGTGTTGCAAGAGGTAACATGAGCAACTCGACAGTGGTTGATGATGCGATTGAAGCAAGCCCCAGTGGAGTGATGGTATACATTTGGTCGAGCATGGGGTCCCAAAAGGGACTGTGAGCCTATACATGTCCAGTGTTCAGCTGTGCACAAAAAAAGCAAAAAAAAAAAAAACACAAGTGACACACATCAATGGGCGCAATGATGTTCATTTGCATGGTTAGATATAGGTGCACATATCCAGAACATGAGACAGGAGAGAGAAATGATGCGTTATGATGCTGGGGGAAAAAATCTGCTTTTGTTGCTCTGCTGCACATGCTCCTTTGGTTTTTACCATTGTGAGACAGTTGTTGGCTGGCAGACAGGGTTGGAGAAGGATACACAGGATGAGTCGACAAATATGATCATGCAGATGGCCCAGCCCTGACATTGAATGAATCAGTAGAATGGAGGACAAGAGAAGGTGAATGTACTAGCACCCAAGCATGCCCACACCAAGGAGACAAGTAGAGCATGGGAAGGATCTGCCAGCACATTATTTTCAAGTTGAGGTCAACAACCTGGTCCCATGTACTCATCAGAGAGTGGACAAATGACAAATTACTTAACAAACTTGGGGGTACCTTGTCAAATTCATCACCAAGTCAGCCAAGCCTGCGCTGAGCTTGTTGATCCTTCAATGGCATCAGTCGAGTGTGGCAGGGTTGGTGGTGGGTGCTGCCTGCACATGAGATGACACAGAGGACTGCTCACTCACCAACACAACACACAAAGGCCTGAATCATCAAAAATAGCAGTCCAAGTGGTCTTCGGCAGTCTTTGAGAACTGTAAAGTCACTGCAAGTGGCTCGCCATCAACATCATTCACATCATCCTGCCAAGGAAAAGATCAGTTTAATATAGACAATCAAGTCTTTCTACTCATTGACATGCACAGTTGGTGTTACTGGCAAAAAGTATCATCTCATGCTCAGTCTCCCCATCAGACCATCCTCAACTGCACAAACAATAGTGGCACGAAATCACTCTTCATCATTGAATCTTATAGCTTTGGTGTGCAGCTGAACAGATTACCAGACATCAGCATGGGTGACATGGTCGTCACCTCTGTGAAGAAGGAAAAGCCTTGACTGAGAAAGAAAAGTGTGCCACATTTTTATTTTGAATGACGCTGATGTGTGATCTTTGTAGCCTTGCCCATTGTTGTTGTCCACCAATGCAAGGCTTGGCGCTGAAAAGATGATGTTTTCCTCTACTTTGAGGTTTATACTTGTTGATGCACTGTTGTCACACAGTTGCCCTGTGCTTTTTAACTTGGAACACTGCAGGACAATGCCAGTGTTATCATCAACAACAAGGATGACATGAAGGGCTCTGTCATTGTCAGCCCCATCACAAAAGAATGTGTATGAATCTGTCCAATCTTCAATGTCAATCCAGTTTCTCACCCATTTCAGACAGCTGATCTATGGCCTTGTATTGCAGCAAAAGCTGGCATGGTTGTATGATTCACAGCCTACTGAGTTTTGTGGTCACATTCATATTGCATTCACACATCTTCCTCCCCATTACCACCATGTTTTACATAGGTCCCCTTTGTTATGCTATGATGATGACCACCACTAGTGCTCAGCCAAGAAACACAGTTTGGTGCAGTGATGGCCAGGATTCCTTCTTGTGTCAAGCAGGTGGAGCTAATGTCAATTACTAACTAACCTATTATAGTGGATAGAATGGTGGACAGTCTGCATGTGCTGGGATATAAGCTCAGGATATCTCCTCACATTCCTATTGACTCCTTGAAATCCAGATGGTTAATGTTATTTGTTTAATCTGTTTACCACATTAACAGTTTATCTAGAGCCCCCTCTTGACCTGTTACCCAAATGCAAGTCTAATTCCTGGCATCCCTGGGGCACATGGAGAGTTGTAGTAGGAGCACATTGTTGATATTTTAGGTAGATATGTGATGTCGTCTGTCTCCTCATTGCAGATAAGGGGCTGTCTGTTTTTCATTAGCAAGTATGGGGAATTCATATGATTCAAATTACCCATGAATTATTGAGCATGTATTTTGAATGCAATCAAAAGACTTGGAAAATCAGCTATAGCAATCATTACACACCACTACTAGTACACATATGCTGCACAAAAGAACATCTTCAGATTGATTATAGTATCTAACAATGTTTGAGCCATGCACAAAAAGTCTTTGCAAAAGTTCTCCTTGGAAGGGGTGGTGGTGGTGGTGGTGGTGAAGATGAAGGTGAAGGTGAAGGTGAGAAAGATGTGGAAGAGGGATGGAAATTGAAGGCTGAAGATCCTGAGATAGGGTTCACTATAACATATAAATAAATATTGAAAAAAATTGACATAAATCTAATGAGTCAAGATCAGCAAAAGAGCTAAAATTAAAATTGAGTGAAAATAAACCATGAAGCACAATAGCACATACAGGTAGATAGAAGACAAGCTGATTGGATATCAGAGCCTAGACACTACAATAACATGAATTAATTGCAAAAAGTAGGAAGAAAGGGACACTAATCAATAACATGAATGGTTTCTGGATATCATCCACATTGACAGTATCAAACTAGAAATTGATGACATGTCAAAAGTACCCCATGGAATGCATATAGTTAAGAGAGAAATACAAACTTACATCCTATATCAGATGTAAAACAAATATATGGAAAGGTTAGTAAAAACATATTAAAAACAAGAGTGGAACAACTCACCAGCTGTGAGTACACAAAGAATGGGAAGTAAGAATGGATGCAAGGACACCAACACCACAGACACAGCAACTTACATACTGTTAGCACAAGGAATGAAATAGAAGTGAGCATGGATGCAAGGACACCAACACCACAGACACAGCAACTTACAGCCTGTCAGCACAAGAAATGAAATAGAAGTGAGCATGGATGCAAGGACACCAACATTACAGACACAGCAACTTACAGCCTGTCAGCACAAGGAATGAAATAGCAGTGAGCATGGATGCAATCACACCAACATCACAAACACAAAAACTTACAACCTAACAGTATCAACCAATCCAACAGGCATTAGCTACCACCTTCCAAAATCTTCCAAAATTCTTACCTGCAATAATAATCCTCATTGTGGGCATCTTTTCTGAATAACCAACCCATTGCACACTTACCCAAACATGTGGAAACCATGTAGCCAACTTGCATTGCATTGCCCATTTGTTTTGCTGCTGCAAATCCCCTTCTATCATTCTCCTGAAGGACCTACAGTAGCATTTAATAGCACTGGCCATCACTCCACAATCTCCTATGGCTTACCTCTTTATTGCATACTTGATGCAAATCTGCAAGTTGATTTGCTGAGCAGAAACCAATAGCATCTCCAGCATCCCATCATCCAGGGCTTCTGCTGTCCTGCTAATCAGTGCACCACAATCTGCTTGCTCTTCATTCATTCCTTCAAACACAATCCATCTTTATTGTATTTAATCCCAGCCATCAACCACTCACCAGTCATGCACACAAAATTCCTGGAAGGAAATTCTTTGTCTTGTAGCATGCCATAGTAATCATTCCTGCTAAATATCTCTTCGGCATGCTCAGCAGCCATGTCTCAAGCTTCTCTCATTCTGTTGCCTTGCTCTATGAGTTCATCAAATGCAATTGTATGCAATGCATCAAACTTGGTGAAGATGGCAATCACTGGCACTGGTAACCAGCTCAGTACATCACTCAAAGCCCAGATACTTCTCACCCCCTCCAGTACCACACTTTCAGAAGAATGCTTCCTTGGCCACAGTAACATCAGTAAATTTACAGGCTGCTTATTCTGGCTTTAAACATCTTATTCTGCTTGTCAAATTACAAACCACATGTAATAGTATCATAGTTCACTTCAAAACATTAGAAATTATAACTATGCTGTATTTTAACAGACATAAAGCATAAATATCAATCCCTGAATTGGTTTGGAGTGGATGTGTTAGCTTGCTAAGCACAATAAGATGTGTAAAGCCAAATTACATAAGAACCATGTAAAATTACTGATGAATTGGCCTGCAGTGTTTGTTCATTGGAATGCAATACCTATCACGAACAACATTCAGACGGCCACCAAACAAGAATGTTATATAGACTGGAACCATATAGCATGCAGGCGATGTCCCAGCCTCTGATCTTGTGCACGTCCTTTGATGAATGATTGAACCTTCTGCAGTTCGTCCTCGCTAACCGGCCTCAAAACCACGTGAATCATGGAAAACGAATTGATTGTTGCTCTCGAATGAAATTTCATGCTCGATGTCATGCTCACCACGCTATAAGTTGTCTTAAGGAATACTGTGCATAATGATTTGCGAACGCTCACCCCCTAGTTCCCTTCACATCAGCGGCGATCTGGCTGGTCGGTTAGCATACAACGGTCGGGGGTAAGAAAGCATTCCCGCGGTAACCTTGTAACCCCTCCGATCACGAATGATTGGGGATTCGGTCGTCTTGCAGACCCTCTGAAGCAGTGTGGTTTTTCCAGTATTGGCTCGACTGATAACGAGAATCCGGAATCGAGAGAACCTCCTCCTGACGGCAGCAGCGTGGCGTGAGTCGTCTGACATGCTCGAGTACAGTAGCTGACAGTGAACGAGATTTTCGTAGGGTTGAGTGGGTAGTAAAGATGAGAGATGGGAGATGGGAGATGGGAGAAAAGAAGGAATCTCACGAGTGGACGCCGTTACAAGGCACGCACGTTCACATACCCCCACTCTGACTCCCATTGGCCAGAGTGATGATGCAACCCCAAATGTCCAAATGGATCTTGGACACGTCTTCTATCTTGACACGTGTTGGTCGCAGTCACTGAACAGGACAAAAGATCCATTCTTTTTGTTTCAAATACGGTGTCAGTGAGTTCATGCCCAGTACCCAATCGCAAATTCGGCAGCCCAGACACACGCCGCTGGCAATCCTCGGCGGTTGTGGCTACAGGTCAAGCAGATGGACATTTGTCACGAACCTGACCTGTCTTCACCTTCACACCATCCTCTATCGCATTGAAGGGATAACAAAACCTAGTCTCACCTCAGGCCCTGCCAGATCCCACCAAGACAGTAGCCGTTTCCACTGGATAACGGCACAGCGTAAGAACTTTGATGGGTCTCGCGCAAACCGTTACCGCGAGATAAGCAAAGAAGCACGAGGTGTAGATAAAGAACGCCACACCACATGGAGCAAGGTCAGGTGAGACAACAGTATTTGGGATTCTTCCGCACCCCGAGACTCTGCCAGGAGATCCGTCACATTACCTGCAGATTGACCTATGTATGGCGCAGAGTGCCAAACGCTCCCCAGCTGGCAAGCTGAAGACAGTTCACGTGCATTGGGTGCCATCTCTCCCTCCGTCACTCAGTACCATTCTTTAATCAACGTTGTAAGTTTTCCGAGCCAGGTGGAATTGGTCCCCGAATCTACTAGATCGTACCGTAAAATCAATACATCCACATCCACAAAGAAAAAAAAAGGAGGGACACAGTCCGAGTCAATACCCCGTTGGCCTCACCCCAGCTCATACCATATGCCCCAATGACCCCCGTCTGATCCAACCTCCCCACCGGCGTCCCCCGCAGCACCCCCCTCCGTCTGACTAAACGCAAACCCGGGATTCCGTTTCATCCGCTGCACGACCCGCACTTTCTTGATCGCCTTTTGAAACTGCGCCTGCTTCGGCCGATAATCTAGCACGTTATACTTTTGCACTTCCTGCGCGACGTGGTAGGAGCGCGGATCGTACGTCCGCTTGTAGTACTTCCACGCCAGGTCCCGGGTCAGGCAGATCGCGGGCACGAGGAGCACCGTAAGGTACAAGACAGCGTCGGTCCAGAGAGGCCTGCGTACTCGGTCGAGAAAGCGAAGGCAGGGGCGACGAGGGCGTAGAGCGGGAGAAAGACCATCGTGAACACGAACGAGCCTGGGGTGGCCGCCACGTTGTACTTGGTCCACAAACGGGTGGGCGTTCGTCAGCGAGGATACGAAGGGGACGATGGAGG
>JBBPRB010000930.1:0-11714 GCA_038092815.1 Hortiboletus rubellus | reverse complement strand
CGAATCGCACTCCATCGGGACCTTCGTCGGAAATGATCTTGTTGATGGCAGTTCCGAAGAGGACCGGGCGACGAATGTTATCCCAGCAGTAGTTGATGTCAAGGTCTCTGTCGAGCCACCTTCCGTCCGTGGTGGACATTACGCGCGCAAAAGGCGTCTTGGTTCCCTGCCCTAGAGGCGTCGCTGAAACCCGTTCCTTGAAAAATTCTTCTTGTGGCTCCATGAGAGGTGTGTGGAAAGCGCATGTGACACGAAGTTTAGCGGCGAAGACTTTGGCGTTGGGGTCGTTCGCAAGTTCGATGATGGCGTCGATGAGTTCATGGGTTCCAGCTACGGTGACAGCCTGAGGAGAGTTGATGCCAGCAATCCACAATCCAGAGGTTGCCTTGGCTTGCGAAAGCACCTTGCGGATCATCGTCTTGGCCTTTTGTACACTGACACCAAGGGCTGCCATGGAGCCATTGCCCTCTGCGCGGGTCATGGCGGCTGCGCGTGCAACCGCGATACCAACTGCCATCTCGCGATCATAGTGCCCAGAGGCGTAACCCATAGCAATCTCGCCGATACTGTGCCATGGTCAGCGATGACGAGTAGGACGAACGGTATACCTTACCTGTGACCAACCACAAAATCGTACTTGATGCCCAAGCTCCTCACGAGGTCCACCAATGCAACTTGAATGGACACCAAGGATAACACGACCTCCTGGACAGGCCATACTCCGTTCGCAGGCAACTTGCACTCTTCTCCGGGAACAAACAGGCCGGTGCGCTCAAGCATCGAACCTTGTCCATACTTCTCGACCAGGATGCGATCGTTCTCTTGGATTGCGGAGAGAAAGGCGGGATAGCTCTCAGCGAGTTGACGACCCATGAAGATGTGTTGCGGTCCCTGGCCAGCAAACACCAAACAAAGTTTCGGGCTTGCGTTAGAATATCGCAAGACAGGCTTCGAGAACTTTAGAGATGCATCGAGTGATGATCCGACGGCGAAGGCACGACTGGGGTAAGCACGAGTTTGCCGTCCAAGCTCGCGAGCGACAGAGCGGAGTACGCGGTCGTCAGTCTGCCCGTAGTAAGCGCTGAGAAGAGCATCTTTCCAGCGTCCAAGGGTAGGTTCCGTAAGAGAACCGATAGAGAAGAGGTACAATGGCTTCTTATGGATGGGTGGTGCATCGATAACCCTTGTGAGGTGGGCAACTGTCTCCGCGCTCTCCAACACTACATGCGCATTGGATCCACCCACACCATATGAGGAAATGGATGTCACCCAGGTCCCATCTGACGCAGCCATCCCTGCGGTGATGCTCTCTAGCTATGGAAACGTCACCTTATCAGCCGACACAACTCGTACAACACAGGCAAAATACAAACCTCCGTCTGCACCTGCATCTTCAGAGCAGGAAAGTCGATCTTGGGATTGGCTTTAGTGAACCGGATGTTTGGGATGATCTCCTTGTGATGTAACATCAGGGATACTTTCACCAAACTTGCAAGGAAGCTGCATCCTTCAGCGTGACCTATGTTTGATTTGACGCTTCCGACTCTGAGAAGTCATTGTTAATGATATGACGAGAGCACGTCCCAACTCGAGGATACCTAAGAGGTTTTTGCGCATCACGGCCTTTCGAGAACACTTTGCCTGCCGCGTTAGTTTCGATGGGATCGCCAACCTTGGTTCCTATGATCGCAATCAATACCATACAGTCACCGAGTCAGTCGTCGATAACTCACCAGTAGCATGTAGCTCGACAAAAAATGCCTCTGATGGGTCCCTCTTGGCGACCCGATAGGCTTCCTTGATCGTTTCTGCCTGCATATCTCCTTCGGGCATGGTCAAACTCTTTCCCTTGCCGTTAGCATTGATGGCGCTGCCTTTGATGATAGAATAGATTGAATCTCCATCTGCGACAGCGAGATCAAGTCGCTTGATGAGAACGGCTGCCGCCCCCTCAGCACGGGCATATCCATCAGCTGATTCGTCAAAGGACTTAGAGGACCCGGTGGGTGACAAAACACCGAGCTTGGAAAATGAAACGGTATGTTCTGGGTTAATGATTGTATTTGCGCCTATTTCACTTCAATATCTCGCTCGCTGCACAAATATCCCGATATGTCACTTACCCACAACGAGTGCCTGGTCAACCTCTCCATGTTTAATTGAGCAGAGTGCGAGGTGCATCGCAGTTGCTGATGCCGAGCAGGCTGTTGAACAGAAATGATGGTGTATACCCAAGGACGTTTGTGATGGAAGCGTAGAGCATACCAGTATCTACCGTCAACGAAGGACCGCGCAAGTCAAATGTGAAAGAAATGCGGTTTGCACGAATAGAAACACAGCGCCCGATGCCATTGTGGCTATCGATCTCATATCGATCATCGTCAAGTTCGTCGACGGTGGTCAACAGGTTGCCGAAGAAGACGCCGGTATTGGAACCTCTGTAATTAATGCCCGAATCTTGTAGCGCCTGGGGGACCTGATCAGTGGCTGGGACGGAAAAGCAGGGCGTAGGACGGACCGCTTGTGCAGTTTCTAATGTGAGTCTAATCGCGGGATCAAAGCATGCCGCCTCCCTGGCAGAGATACCAAACTCTAGGGGGTCGAATTGATCAATGCCATTGACAAAGGATAATTTGGTAGTGTGGTATTTTCCGGGTTCGTCCTTGCCACCTGTCAAGGAGAGATCGATTTGAATGTCATCAGAAAAACAAGACAGAGCGACGTACCATACCACTCCTCGTGAATCCACCTTTCGGGTGGAGGTGTGATCATTCCATCGCCCTGAAGTCGTATTTCAGCGAATGATAAACAACAGAGCCTATAAACAAAGGGTACCTTATTCCTTAGAAACTCGTAGTACAGGTCCTTGTTGTCGGACCCCCCAGGGAATTTACAGCCAATGCCAATGATAGCGACGGGGACTTCAGCGGACATTCTTGAAGTTGCTGATGATTTAGTCGATAGTGCTGATTGACGATGAGAATATATCAAGCAGCAGATTAAGGTCAGACCTTTTGAAGTGGATGGTGAGAAGAGAGGGCAGTGGGTCGTTGCTTGGCTTAAGTATCAATATTGGATGCCGAATGGGACCTGTATCATACGTGAACGGGCTACCAATCTCCGCGCTGGCAGTGCGTTGACATAATGCCATCAAACCACTTTGTGCTTGAGGTAACCAGTAGCAGCGTTGACCAGACTTCTTCGGAATTGATCAACCGCCCGATCTAATGCACAACGTACCTGTATGGAAAACCAAACAACCGTGAGGCACGGCAGCCTCGGAGCGAAGTCCGTACATACGTGTCGACCTGGGTTCAGAGCCTGAAGGACCCCGGACACTCCTACTGTGGTTATCGTGATCTACCATCCTGTTCTAGAGTCGCAGACAGTGTGACGAGTAAACGACGAACCTCAGAACCTTGAACCAAAGTCCATTGGAGAGAGAGAGTCGCTATCCACCTCAGTCAGACCGTATCACGGACTCGGAACATACCCTGCTACTCAATGCCTCGTCTGGTGAGCCACGAATTGACGTTATGCTCGCCCACTTCAGTAGTACAGCATCCAGGACTGAGGCCTTGAGGAACCAGTGCGGTACTAGTGCAAGATGTAACCGCTTCGTCCTGTTTTCCGCGTTCCAGTTGTGAAGTCCAAAGGTCAGCGCAAGTGGATAGACGAATATCCATAGCAATGGCAAAAGTGCTACGTTAACATGATTCGGGTATGGTCGCCACGCGCTGGTTCAACTTGGCGGTGACCGGCACTCGGCGACTCCCGACGAGGCTTTGCACTCTGAACCCGGTTTCTACTAATACCCGTCCGTGTCACATCAGATCATTGAGGGACTAGCGAATCTGGAGCAACCTATCTCCGTCAATAGCGAGTTGACTCTCACCAAGGCAGTGCAAGAACGCTTGCCACGTCCCAGCACACAGCCAATCACAGGAGATAACCTCAACAAAACTGCCAACTCTCTTCGAGTCGAGTCTTTGTGCCAATCCTCGCACATGCGCCAAAATTAGGCCCAAGTGCATCCATATCGCTGAGACCTCTGTTTCACTGACCTCCATGTCCACTAGGTACGCGTTTCCAACAGACCCACCAGGAAGTTTGCATCCAACTTGCCGACGCTCAATCCAAAGTGGATGTCTCATTCGGACCAACCGCTTACATGAGCAGAAACACTAGTGTGGATACCTGTATCTCCGAGGTCGCGCACAGCGCGCTGAATGTAAGCTAGGGTGCAAGACCCATAAGTTCACCTTGACCGGCTCGCCGGTGAGTTTTGTCTCCGTGTATTAGGATGGAGTATTTGATTACTGCCATCAGATTTTTACTCCCCGATGCATCACGGTGTCGGAGAGAGACGGAGACCAGGCCTGAACTCTCATCGACACCACTACTGGCCGTCTCTACGACACGAAACCCAGCAAGCATCAGCTTTTCGAGAAACTTCTGGTCTACGATGGGTTGCGGTCTTCTATGACTACCCAGCTCAACCATGCATGCAGAGCTTCTGACATGCGGTGCCGTCGCACAAGTAGAAACCCAATGAACCAACATTACGGAAAATCGAGAATATTCCGATCTAAGGGCTACGGCGTCTCCTGGGAACAGCAAGGTGCCCATGATATTGGCGAGGATTGGTAATACTACTGGCCCGTGGCAGATTTTTTGACCTGTTAATAGCCATGGGAGTGTCTGAAGTCCCTCCGAGGCCCAACACCCAAGAACGTAAGGACTTCAGGTTCGGCTCCAGGCCGTGCTTCTCTCGGGCATGGTGAGCATTGTGATCACCACAAATGTATATGGAACCCGAGAGAATCATTGCGTGTACGGACCTAACTGCGTTCGCCGAACAGAACTCACATTGTGTGACCCATCAAGAAGCGTTTTTTAAAGCACTAACCAAATTGCACAATGCGCCGAATGTTCCGGGACCGGAATTATCATATTTAGAAGCTCAGACACGATTATAGAACTTGATTTGATGGGGGTCAGGCGATATTATTACAGTATCAATCAAGCTTGACGCTTGGAGGCTGGACTCTGTGCGGACGACCCGTGTCATTTTATTGACACAGCGGTTATTACTTAAATAATATAAGGATGCTTGGAGTATCATGACGTACATCCTGACTTGTCTTGGCAATGATGGCTTCTGGATCCGTGTGCGTGGCTTCATTTTTGGAACGCGCTCAAGTGAACCTCCAATCACAAAATCCGGAGACGCGATCAGACGATTCGAAGTACGACACTATTGAGGCCCACGCTCAGTGTGACCCTTGCGTCTCGTTCACGTCGCCCTTCACTCTGTCGACGTTGAATCGCTGGCATCACAGTGCGTGCCAGATTCGGATAACTTGGCGATCCAGATTGCGCGACGGCCCGAGCCCCAGTGGGCCACATCCTTTGCTATGACAACATCGATATCAGTATCATGATGCCGATTTTCGTGGATCAATACTCATCTGTGCCAGCGAAAGTCCTGTCCAGCACCTTTCCTGTCCTGAACAAGGTCGAGCGAGGATAGTGAGTGAAAATGTGCGCGTGCAAGCCCAGGTGGTGAACAACGAGAGACTCCAAGTTTCAAGTTGCTGGCTCACTTCTTTCGTGCCCTCTCTCAGCTGCACCGGGCCAATTGGACCATTGTCGTCCGTAACTAGGGCCTACTCTGCACGAAATGTCCATGCTATTATTCATCACTCTTGACCCGTTTTTTTAAGGGGCCCTCCGATGTGAATGAAATGGTTTGGAGACTTATCCCCTCGGATCCGGGTCCAGGAACAAGTTCTCTCTGCGAGCAACAATTTGGCACCAAATCCCGGTGCTTTCTCGCCTATTCCCATTGTTGGGAGTGTAGCAGAGACGATACCCGAAGAGAACACAGAAGATCAGTCTTCCTCGATGGGCGAGTTGCCATCGTTCTCTGGCCCTTGCGGTGTCCCATCATGAGCTGCGCAAACACGAGCAGCGCGGTCATTGCTCGTCTTGGGCAATCATTTAGTGGGTTCCTTCAAAGTGTAGTGTCTCTCCTGCTTCCTTCATCGTTATTGCCAATGGGAACGCAGACACGAGTCCTGCGAGTCATTGCTCGACTGAGGCAACCGTTCGATACGCTGTCGCTCACACCTCACCTCAGGAGTGTGGCAGCATATCATAAAGGGTCGCCGTGGAGAGTCTGATTAGGGTTCAGGTAGGAGAGATCACGTCATTGATGTTGAACATGTTGGTAAAGAATGTACACGTTCTGGATGTGCTGCAATGACTAATGATCGACCCGCGGTGGGAGAGGTACATCTCCCCCCCTGCTCGGTCCGACGAACCCCTCCCCCCACTGAAACTGTTGAGGCAGATTGCTCGGTTTCAGGCATGCCTTGTCGGTGCCTGCGTATGCTTCTTTTTGCGTTCCTCGGACTTCCTTGGCTCCCAGTACGCCCCGCCAAATTTGCACTCGCATTCAGGTTCATTCCCCATCGGCGCCCCTCTTCTTGACCCCTCGCACGCACACAGGTCAGCGGGGTCGCGTCGCAGTGACACTGTCTAAGTGCGCGCGGTGGTCCTCGATCGACTCTGGTACCTCCGTCTTCACATATCGCGGCTCGGGATTGCTCACCCTGCATCTACAGTCAATATACATTATATTCGGCGCATCCGATCGACCCGATTCGGCCTCGATGCGTCCGGTTGGTCTGGTTTGTCCATTTGTTGGTACTGACTCTTCTAGGCCGTGATTTGAGTCGTCCTCGGTGACGCGGCGGGTTCGGGTGGTGAGTCGTCTGGGATCATGGTTAGGTGCTGTGGATGGCCAGGGTACGTTGTCCATCGTGCGTTTGTACTGTCGGCGCTGACTCGCCTTGACTGTAGCTAGCGATTGCGTTCCGACTCGTTTCGAGCCGTATCGTGCGTCGCTCACTGCACCATCCATTCGGTCACCATTTCCATCATACCCGCCGCCGTCAACAACGTTTTGGGGGTTCCAATCGCTCTCAGCGCTTCCCAACTCGTCTTCATTGCCCATATGGCCTCCTGGCCGGTTATCTTGACATTGCGCATTCGTTTCGACGACGCGCGCGTTCCTGTCGCTCCTGGTACATTCACCATCGTATTCGGCGTGGTCCCTAACCTTTGCGCGGTCCGGATCGACCTCGAAGTGTCTCCTTGCCTCCTGGTCGCCTCTACGCCCTCCAGGCCCGGTACCTCGACATGGCGGGTTCCTCTCGTCAATGGCGCGGCTCCTATCGACTATGGGACGTCCCTGGTGACTTTGGACATCGCCCGTCACGTTCGTCTCGCCGCTCGGGTCGTCTGGGTCGTCTGGGGGCCTACCTGGTGAGTCTTCTTGCTCACTTTGCTTTGACCGTTTGCTAAGGCGTTCTAACGCGTCCTGCAGCTTCCTCGCCCTGTTCCAAGCGTCCTCGAGATCTCCCGATGCTCCCGACGCGTCCGTCTCGGCTGCGGTACACCCGACGTCGGCACCCATTGATACTTGCCACTCCCCCTCGAGCTAGCACTATTCACACCACTTCCTTGCCCCGGGCCACAGCTGTAGTAGCTACTGTTGCTCCAAGTTGTGCTGATGATTCTCTGGTCGCTTCTCCTTCTCCTTCTCGTTTTGCCGTGGATTCCGATGAAGGTGGTCGTGCCACAACTCGCAGCTTGGTGTATGCACGCACCATGGGAGTCCAGGAAAGGTCCATGGTCCATCTTGTCACATGAGAATCGTTTTCTGACGTCGCATTTCAGACAGCCAGTTGGGCCAACTGTCGTCGCTGGCGCGAGACCAGGTATACATGATTGACTAGAGTATGTCGAGCTGGACGAGCAAGTGTTGGAAAAAACACAACCAGACGTCACCGTATAGGGTTCTTGGACTTTGAAAACCAAGGGTCGCGACCGGGCCTCGTCGCCTGTAGGTCCACAATTCTCTGGTCCCAAGCCACCCATCGGTGTACAGGGTCGGGCATGATGATACGAGAGGAAAGGGTCGCAGTTACGTGTCGACACGAGGCACAGATTTCCGTGAAATTGAGAAAAGCGTCATCCTGTCAGGGCTGATCACACAATGGCCACTCAAAGTGAATGGTTACGCGATGGATTACAGACTAGTATACTAAGAATGGGGAAATACAAGATGAACTACTGCCTACTTATATACTACAGGAGTGAGGCTATACAACTACACTGGAATGTCACGGAATGTGATAGAAGAATGGAGAAGGCAGAAGAGAATCAAAGAAACGAGTAAGAAACAAGTCATGACATTTAAGAGGGTCTAATCTAATCCCCTGAGGGTTAGACCTGGGTAAGACATGAATATGAGTGCATGTAAACTGAAACATCACCATCAAAACACACCAAACACACCTTCTGTATGTTATTATGTGATCACCAAAGTACCTCACAATGTGAGTAGAACAAGAACAATGTCAAAAACCCGCAAACACGCCACATGCGCAAACGCGGACAATACACACACATATAGAAGCATACAATGTATATAATCCCAATAGTTCAAAGGAGAATATTCTGTATTCGACACTCCAACACAAATCATTAACAAAACACTGCAAATCCGACATGAGCACAAGTGCGGCGCAAGTTAATGTAAAGTATGTTGTGTACAGTATATTGTATATAATATTCACCGCGCAAACCCGACATGAGCACAAATGTGGAGTATTTAAGATACACGAACTCTCTTTGAACCTTCGGCTTGTGAACCGTCCTCCCGAGAGCACCTCAGGAAGGACATTCTCGGTACCTATAGTGCCCTCCGAGGGGGGTTAGTCATTTGTAAATCGTTCGTCCTCTGAGGCCAAACCTCACGAGGTTCTAAAAATAGACTTCCCCATTGACTGTTCCGGGAGCCTCCGGGACCTCATGCGCACCTCGTTCGGACCTCGTGCATCCTTTGTGTTCCTCCAAATATCATCCAGCATGCCTCCCAGGCTCCTCACGAGCTCGTCGTAACCCTCTGGATGGTGGCCTACTATTGGTCACTTCCTAATGGTCCTCCCATCTGTGCGCTCTTCTTATTGTGTCTATTTCCCTCACTGATTCAGTTCGATTCTTCAAGTTCTATGTGTTATGGGTCTGCACCCCGGCATGTGCAGCAAACGACCCCGAGACAGATGCCAAGGGCAGAAAGTTGTTACCATACCCGGTCAGGCTGCCGAGCACCAGAAATACATGGAACGACTTCAGGCTCTGCGTGAGGGACGGAACACCACGATCGCTAGCCCGACACAAGTCACTCCAGACCTTGACAGTTCAGGAGTCGAGCCTGTATCGTTCGATGACAACTTGAACTTTTCTGTTCCATCTCCCCACCTCGAGATAGACGATGTCGAGCCCGAGCCCCTTCCTAATGTCAAAGCCCCAAAACGTATGCGACGCAGCAAGCCTGACTTGACCATGGAGCGTCTCTATCAACATTGGACGTGTCTCCTCCCAACGTTGGTTGGCCCGTATGCGAATTATCATGCCCGCACCCTAGCCAAACTGCTTGGGCGAATTCCGCCTACCCTGTCACTCTGTACACAGCCTACATGCATCAAAAAAACGACCAGCATTATATGCCTTCTATTCGATCGTAGGTATTTTCAATATATGTTGTCACTGTACTCAAGCAAATCACAGATTTCACGTCTGTTGATGTCGTTAATTGCACATGCGCAACCCTCCCACAGGTTCTCGTTGACTTCGGATTGTTCCCTGCCTCGCCGTCTCAGCCTCGATTGGCCGTATCTCTCGATTTACTTGGCTTCTATCGGGCGCTGTTCGAGCGCTCATGTGACGCCATCAATGCTCTCGCTGCTGCCCTTCGTACACACTATACACGTCGTGGATTTCTTTTGGTGAACAAGAAGGTGCGTGATTCTTTGCTTTACAACGTAGTCTACTTAAGCTTTACAGGGAGACGCCTTGCAGGATCCATTTCATCACAGCTTGGCCGCTGCAGTGCAATGGTATGATATCCTGCAAGTTGAAGTGGAGAAGCGGATAGATAATGCAGTCCAATTCTGCCGTGATCGCATTTCTGCGTTCAAGTCAAGTGATATCTCAACATCCAAATCTGATAGCAGTTCTCCGCCCCGCACCTGCGCTTCCATTCTTGTTCAGCGCTGTCCCGCTTGCTTCGGAGGTACTGCGTTTGGATGGCCACTTGCCGAAGGCGGTGATATCCATGTTGCCACGGATGGCAATTTTCACCATCGACACCGACGATCCTCTGGTGATTGTCCTTCATTCTACGATCCCACGTACTTTCTTCTGAAAGAGGATGTGGATGAACTGGGTAAACATGTTGAGAAGCAGCGCAAGAAGCCCCCGCGGACTTATCAGAAACTTGTTCCAGATGAAGCAATTGATTCCTGCGAAACATCATACGAAGCAGCCGATGGCTCAAAAAAGAAAGCCGCAATGGATAATTTCGATGATACAGGTGTCATGGCGCTTATCTGCCGCCATGACATCCCACTTTTCTTTGCTAATATTGACAGTCCTGGTGAACAACAGAAGTACGCGTTGGCTTTCATATGACATCTTTTTATGCTACTTCCCTCAGACGCGACTGTGGTCACATTCTATGACATTGGTTGTGTTACAGCCCGGATTGTGTCCAAGGTAAGTTTAGCCAAGTAGATCACTCTGTTCTCATGCTATGTTACAGTATGATGTCCTTGGCGTGGATGTTGTGCAGTGTTTGCGGTTCGCAACTACAGCCATGCATGCCTACGGCCATGAGTGGGCATGTCAACTCGTCTACAATCCCCACTTGACCGAAGGCCTTGGCCTTTCCGATGGTGAAGGAACCGAGCGTTTGTGGTCCAGACTCATCAGATTGATCTGGATAGAGCGATCCTCATCCGTACGTAATGTCTGTCACGTTATCGCGGTCCTCCTGACGCTTTTTGGCAGAGGAAGCGCCGTATATGGTTGCTTGACTGACATGCTGCCGCTATTGGTCATGAAATGCGCGCAGATCTTGGAGAGTGGATCAAGCACCGGCTCTCTCACGGTGTTGAGGGCCAGGGAAGCGCTGCTAGACGGCTAGTGGAGGACAGCACACATAGTATAGATCGGCTCAGGGAGCAGTGGTCGCTCCAAAAGGAGTCACAGCTGTCTATACGCGTCCGTGAGTTTTGTTGGGTCCTTTCCTAAATCTCACCAATCACCCACCACACAGATGCACCCGCCCGCCTCAAGAAACAGCTCGATACGGTAATAACCTTATAATCTGACCTAGACACTACCGAGAAAGCACTCCAAGCTGCTAGAAACTCCATTGCAAATGACCCTATAGCGTCCGAATCACTTGAGGTGCTCGATGGCCTAGAGCGTACATACGGTCGGCTAATGACCAAGGTGGATACGCTATATGCTTCGCTCAATGTCCAGGATCAATATCCTGAACTGGATGGCATCAGGTTCGACTTCGTTCGAGTGCTTCTTTTAGCACGCGATCTCAAGATCAACATTCGCAAACGAGCTATCGGTTTCTTTTTTGAATGGGACAAACTGGATCAGGCAGTCAGTGGGGGACAAAAACCTCTGGGTAATAGACAAGAACACGTCGTGTCATATTATATAGGCCTTTTTGTCAGGTCATTCAGGCTAGAGACAGCTTAGGGATAGAAAATCAAGTATATCAAGTATTTTACATACAAGATGTCGAACCATTCTGTACAATTTGATTTAATATATTTGAT
>JBBPRB010000929.1:0-11730 GCA_038092815.1 Hortiboletus rubellus | reverse complement strand
TTGTACTTTATTTGTTCCCACCAAAGCAAAGTGAAATTCCCACAAGTGATTGCGGGGCGCTTCGCGCCCCGGTTTGGGGTTAGACATTGCAACGGTTTTGCACCTCACTGTAAGACCAGAGCACTGTCAGCGCAGTTCAGCGGGTTGACGTTTGTGGCCTAGGTAGGATGGCATGGACTAGTGTACCACGCCAGGGCTCATAACTTGTAAGAGCTAGGCACGTGTCAACCTTCAACCGTACAATGGAACAGATGATAATATTAGGTATCTAGGCACATGTCAACTGGGCATGCAATAAGTACAATGGTAATGAGAACGAATAACACAACTTACCCTTCAACCATACAATGGAACGGATGAAGGGAATAGTAAACCAAAGTATAAATATATATAGGGAATAGGATAACATTTGGAATTTGTTGTCAGATCACATGTTGTGCACTCCAACAGAGACAGCATGTTCCATGACTCCCGTGAGTCGCCATCCCTGGACACTGATGATGACTCTCCCCATCCATCCATCCCTTCCACTTCCCTGGGTCAAAAGTGCAAGAGAGCTAACAATCCTGACAAACCCATTGACTCAGACCTTTCAGACTTGGACAACAAGGCAACACCACCATCTGGGCTTTGCAAAGGTACACTGTTAACTATTAACAAGTTTATTGTCTCACTGACCAATGTAACGTTGCAGGGAAACATGTAGCAACATTGACTAGTGCTGACAATGATGGTGAGTACACAGCACACCATACAGAATGTCCAAGTCAGTTGGAAACTCTAACATTCAATAGGTTTGTCATCCTCGTTACCTGACAGACAAGCAGATATCCAGGTCATAGATATTAATGAGCCTCAAAAGGTTTGCTGAGAGCAACAAGGTCGCAATGTTGATCATTTTTTTTGATGAATCGTTTGTCTGTGATAGTGATGGCAAGAAATATCGCAAGTGCCATTGCTGCTGGTACAGTTTCCATTTTTTCGACTGCATACATATAATACTAATACATGCTGGTATCCATAGCAAATCTCTCATCGCTGAGATATCGACGCTATGCTGTTATTTGCAATCCTGCCATCGGATATGTACAATCCCACCACTTGTTCATTGTGTGCTAATGTTCCACAAAAGGCCAAGTATTTAAATGGGCAGAAGACAATGATTTTACATCTATGCTTCCAAAGGACCAAAAGACACAGAAAGACAAGACACAAGGTACCTGGCAAAGTCAACTCGACAGCCATTTCTAGCCGACTCCACCAAAGTACAGTGACGAGTGCTTCCGTGCTGCAGCTGTGGAATGGCTGGTCAATACAGATCAGGTAAGTTGAAGTAGAGTCAACAAAACTTGAGCTAATCCTTTGCTAGCTGATAGTGGCTCTCGAGCATCACTCATTCAAATTGATATTGCAGCACTAGCAACCAATGGCATCAAAACTCCAAGTCGCAAGTATACTCGGATACTCATCATCGACATGTTCAAGGAGCACATGGTCAAACTACAGTCACAGCTATTAGTAAGTCAGAATTCCAATTCTGTGTGTCGGATATATAATGTATTCTACTTGTTTCTAGAGCGATGCTGTCAAAGGCCAGATAAACCTAACATGTAACGCATGGCAAGCCTCAAACACAAATGTATACTTTGCAATCACTAGATCATGGATCCAGGAAATATCGCCAGGCATGTGGGAGCTAAAAACTATGCTTCTTGGCTTTATGCAGATGAACAGTGCACATAACAGTCTTTGATTGGGACAGGCCCTATACAAGGTCATTCAGCACCTCAGTATCTCACATAAGGTAAGGTTATATATGTCTTAATATTCTAACTATGCTAACTCAACACTCCAAATTGGCCATCTTACTTGTGATAACGCGAGTAATATGGACATGATGGTGAGTGAGTTTGCGACACAAATCAAGCAGGTGACAGGCAAGAAGTGGGATGCAGAAAAAAGATGAGTTCAGTATGTGTTAATGCTTAGTATTATTCTGTTCAGGCTTCACTAACATGTATATGAAGTTGCCTCACACACATCATTAATTTAGTGACATAAGCACTATTGTGTGCTCACAGTCAATTGAAGGAGTACAACCCAAAGAATCCTGAGGCAGAGTTAATTGTGGCACGCAGTGGCCAGCGTGATGAAATAGGTGTAATATGATCAATTTGTGTCAAGAAGCGCTCATCTGCCAAATGCAAGCAATTGTCTCAGATAATTCAATGACAGGCCCTCTTAAACCATCTGCCACAACAGCACCCACTTCAACTTGTTCTTGACATGCCAGTCAGATGGTTGTCAACATACATGATGCTCAACCATGCCGAGAAACTCAAAGACAATGTTGATACATTCATGCATGAAATAGCTGATGCTGAGAAGGATCGAGTGAAGCATCAAAAGCTTCAGGATCTCCAACTGATGGATGAAGAGTGGGGCCGCATCTTGCTTTTACTTAGCCTACTCACCAGGCTGAATACACCCAACAGTCCTTCACCTCTGATACAGGGCCTACCACTCATCTTGCCCTCCCGGCTCTCAAATCCTTGCACAAGGCATGGCACACACAAAGCATGAAGGCAGAATCCGTAGATTTCTGAACTGCACTCAAAGTGGGGGTCAACAAGATTGCAAACTACTATGAGAAAATGGTGGATTCAGACACGTATATTATGGCCATGTGTATGTTTCCATAATGATTAGTCATGCTGGTTGCTTATATCCTACTATAGTGCTCAATCCCATCCAAAAATCAAATCATATATGCAAGTATTGGGGGGGAGAGATATATGACGACATGATGAAACATGTGGAGGAGCTGGTATGTCACAATCATTGCTGTGAGTATACCTAATATTATTCACCGATTCACTATAGTATAAGGAACGATACCTGGAACTGAACAGTGCTGTCGTCACCAAGCCAGCCAAGCCACTTAAGGCGACAGCAGCATACAGTAAGATTAGTCACTTGTTACGGGAGCTGTTGGATGATAACGATGATAATAACGATGACAACATACCATTGAGTTTTTTGATGCACACTGATCCCCAACGTCCATGGCTGCAGGAATTTCATGGTTACATCAACTCCAAGAATCAGCTCACCCCAGGTATGTTGATTGTCCAATGGTGGGGGCTGAATACAGCCAGGTATCCGGTGTGGAGCTCTTTAGCTCGTGACTACCTTTCCATCATGGCGACTTTGGTATCTAGCAAACGGGTCTTCTTGTCATCTACTATCACCATCAGCAAATGATGCAATTGACTCCATGCAGATGTTGTTGAAGCACTCCAGTGCCTCAAGTGCTTTTTCTGGTGAGACTTGCTATTCTGTGAGCTACAAGATTCCTTGGTATTGTCAGAGTATGGTAACGAAAATGCAGTTGTGTCTCAGGATAATGAAGAGTTGGTTCTTGAGGTGGATGATAGTGATATCAACATGTTGATTTTTGAGTAGTTTCCTTGTGTTGTACATACTTCATCTGTATTGCTATTGTACCTCACGTTTAAACTCTAACACATATAAAGCTGGGATTTAAGCCAGACTGGGCCCTGGGCCCTAGTGAGCCGCCAGTGGGGGCTTGGGCTTCAATTTTTCCAAGCCTGAGCCCTCAAAAGCTGGGCCAGAGCCAGGGCTTTTAGGCTGGGCTGGGCCTGGCACATCACTACCTACATCTATTCTCTATACTCCCCGGCACACTTACTCCTGAAATATTTTACATTCAAGCAAAATGGAGCACCGTGAGTGACCATGTATATCATGGTTGTGAACAAAATTCCAGTGGTGTTTAAAATCTCATTACTCCCCCTCATCCACTTAAGAATTGCATGGTAAGTTCCCCTTCTCAGCACTCCCTTTGTCTTTTTTTTAATCAGCTTACAGAGTTTAATGCAAGGCAACCCTCACTTTCAAGTCAATGTTAACAATCAGAAAATGGAGCGCACAGGCTCCTGCCAGATCCTGGGCTATCAAATGGTATAAAGGGCAACGGGTGCAATGCAGAGTAAGTGTATTCTTGAGCTTTATACTTTTTATTGACTTTAAACTACATTTCTACAGCACCATGTCAAACATGCCTGTGCCAACCACTGGTCACCAATCTCCTGCACTACCATTCTCTGATGGTGTCAACCTGGCACTTTGGTATGACGATGTGGATAACTCATACATCTAGGGCCCTGCATGAGTATGGGTAACCCACATGGATTGTGGGTATGGGTACATAGTGGGTATGGGTATGCTAGTATTATGATGGTGGGTATGTATGTGGGTATGTACTATCTATAGTTATCTAGTATCCATAGTAACTTAGACACACTCAATATAGCCAAATACCAAAAAGCAATAGCTTTCATACAATTATTTCTAACTTTAGTGCTCTTGAACTCTGTGGTATCAAGGGTGATCTGAACATCCTACTACACATCCAACAGCCCACTACCATGAATCCTAACCCCCCTCCTACCCTCACCAAGAGAATCTTGAAAAAATCAAAGAGAGCAAGAGCTGCTGAGTCCAAGAAAACATCAAAAAAAAAGGAACCATCCAGAACAGATGACTGAAACAACAGCATAGACATCTAAATGGATATGTAGAGACCCAAATGACACCAGCTCCCACTTGGATGTACCATTGGCCAAAGGTAGAACATCTGATATATCAGGAACTTGCAGCTGGACCATTTCTGTAGAACAAATAAATCATTGTGCAGGAGTTTGAAGTGAAGAAGAAAATGAAACCCTATACCCAAATGCTATTGAGGTTGATGACTCCAATCAAAAGCAGATGCCACTGACAGCAGAGGAAATGCTTCATGAGTAATGTCAAATGGCTGAAAAGATGTAGTTAGTTGATCAAATGACAGGCAAAGCCATGAAGGAATAGACCTCACCCATCTATGCATTCTTCAATGCAATGCTGACCTGCATGAAACTAGTTTCATGCACGCACATAGGAAAGCAGTCACCCGAGAAACAGAATTTCCACAGCTCCCTGTGGACAATACCCTTTGATATCATAGGGAATGATAGCCCCTATCATGACCTATATACCCCTATTTTTCCAGAGTTTTCCACCTACTGGTTATTGAGATATTCATTAATCTCTCTAGTTATATCCTTAGACTTGCAAATATGTACATAGCATATTATTTCTTTGATTCCTGTTTATTTATCTGATTACTTAGCTAAGTGCCAGTGAGACGAAGTGATCACGTGACCCCTAGCTACCATGTGACCTTGTCCCCATTAGTCTGTACAGCCCTGCACAGCATAGCCAGCCTCTTTGACAGAGCATTCCAAATTTGAACTCCTTTGCTCAAAGTACTTTTCCTTAGTGTGCCTGGGTTTGACAGCTTGTGCCTGGCATTAGTAAGCAATTGTACCTTAATTTATAAGCCACCAAGCCCTCTGATTGGCTAGCACAGCCTCCTGTATTTATGTATATAAAGAAAAGCATTTTGACCTATAAAGAGAATCTCATCTTCTACCTCAGATAATATCATCTGATAAGAGATCCCCTGGGAAACCTCATAAGACCTAATAAGGCAGGGTACCCCAGAGTGAAGTAAATAGGAGTTTTAATCTACTACTAAGCTATTAGAACTTGTACCTAAATAAAGGACAAGTTATTAAGACTATCATTTTGGAAGAAACCCCTTTTTGGGCAACAAAAGGCATCTGGTCCCTATTAGTAAGCAACCTAAGCGTCCTGTAGTACCAAATAAGGACTACACTTCGCCTCTCTGAGCCAAACTTGCCTACTCCTTGGTTGAGACAATAAGACTGAGTTATAATAACCTTTCTGAGTCTACTAAGTGTACTGTCAAGTCAACTACCAACTACCCCCTAAGCAAACCTTTGCTAGGGCTCATTAGGACAACCTACCTACAGGACTCCTACCCCTATCTCACCTGGACTTACTATCCTAAGGGACTAGCCTAAGTCTAGACTTTTGACCTTTAGTTATAGCTCCTTAATACACAACAAGACCAAGTTGCTATAACTGGCTAAGTGACTAAGCAACCTAACACGACCCTCTGCTTACCTAAGCACCTCTTCTGGACGCAATATTCCCAGGAGTTCCCTACACACAAATCATTAGCATTAGGTGAAACCTAGGCCAAGTTTCTAAATCGCCCACCTTAGTATTATCCAAATACAAGTTTCCACAGTTACTAGGCAACCCATTGCCATTATCTTGAGCTTAATAGGTGTGTAATACACCTAAGATCACCTTTACTAACCAGACCATTAGCTGAAACCATCTTTAACAACCAATCTGTAAACTTATGTGGAGGATTGGCAAACAAACCACGGCTCCTGGTACACTAGAATTCCCCCTCCTACTCAGAATCATATCAATTACCTCTAACTCTGCCAAGGGTACACTT
The DNA here is from genome assembly GCA_038092815.1 of Hortiboletus rubellus. Classification (NCBI taxonomy): domain Eukaryota; kingdom Fungi; phylum Basidiomycota; class Agaricomycetes; order Boletales; family Boletaceae; genus Hortiboletus; species Hortiboletus rubellus. The sequence continues at coordinate 5,330 of JBBPRB010000929.1, read as the reverse complement.
CTTGTACTTCCCTTGAGCAAAGTGTTCTAGCCCATGGAGACAAGACATGTTGTCTGGGGATCACCTATTTTGGTTGGTTCTTCATTGTCTTGTCTGAAAAGAAGACAATGCCACACATTGTTGATGTTGATGGCTGATGAGTGCACGAATTCAAGTGCAGCCGTCATGGGTGCAAGGCCACACCAATTAGACATTATCTTAATATCAAGGATGCTAAATCAACAGGAAATATGTGCAAGCATGCTTGTGCATGCTGGGGTGATGAGGTTGTAAGGGCTGCAGATGATACACACAGTACTGCAGATGCCTGAAAGAATATCCTTACTCCATACCTGCAAAATGGAACAATCTTGGCCTCATTTCAATGGAAGGGGAAAGAAAAAATCACCTACTCACATTGACAACACATGAAGATTGAAACAAAGTGAGTTCTTGAGCATTGCTACTCTTCGAATGCAGTTGATGACGAACACACAAAGAGCAGAGATTGTGCAGTGGGTATCAGAGAGTCTCTGTCCCTTTGAAATCGTCAAGGATCGTGGTTTTGAGTGCTTAATAAAAACTGGCAGGCCCAAATACTACATACCTTTGCCATCAACAGTTTCACATGACATAAGACTCATCTTTGCAGGGACATGCAAATAGGTTGCTAGAATATTATGGGTTGGTTGTTTTATCATTACAAGAAGGAAAATTTTACATATTGATAGGATTATGATGGAAGGATGAGCTTTACCACCAACGCATGGACATTGCCCAATCACAGGGCATTTGTAGCCTGTGCAGTACATCTGAAGCATGATGGCATGCCACTAAGCCCGCTGTTGGACATCATTGAGGTTGCAAAAGTGTGTAGTATTAACTTACTCATGAGTGAATGTGGCTGAACCTGTGGCGGGTTGATCTAGTCACACACTAGTCTGGAGCTTGCCATAGTGTTTGCTCGTATGCTGGAGGAGTTCTGGCTGTCTGATAGGATACTCAGCATGATGTGCAACAATGCATTGAACAATGATACTATGATTGACAAGCTGGAAATGTGCGTACCTGCATTCCATGGCTCCCAAAGTCACATCCGGTGTTTTTTTCATGTTGTAAACCTAATCGTGAAGTCCCTTATACATCAATTTGATGTAGGAAAGAAGGAGGCTGACCATGCACTTGAACAAAACTGGAGCACCACAGTATCAGCACTTGTCAACAAACTTGAGAATTTGAGTAGTGGTATTGATGAGGAGGAGGCAGCGTTGGCAGTGAAGCAGACAGTCTTGAATCCTGACAAAGATGATGGTCCCAAGGATGCTGAGGGCTGGATTGATGAGGTGAAAGAGATGGATGACAATACATGCACAGAGCATGCTGCATCCATTCTCCCTGTGAAGTTAGCACTCATTAAGGTAAGTCAGTGAGTATGTAATCAAACTCATCATGACTGACCAGTGATCATGTTCACTAGCTTTGCCAGCTGGCCTACGCAGTCATCCATTCATCCACTATTGTGCTTCCAACATGGTGGAAGACTTTGGAAGACCTCAAGGTCATTGTGACAATAATGCCATGCAATGTCACAACCTGGTGGAATTCTACCTATGATATGCTCGAGTACGCTTTGAAGCACCGGCAAGCCATGGATTTGATAGTGCAGCACTGTGACCTCCAAAAGTATAAATTGAGTGACAATGAATGGCAGATCGTTCAACAACCACACGGTGTGCTCAAGGTACGCACACTCCACCTTGTTGCAATGATCAACTCTATAACATTCATTCTTAGATCCTCAAAGATACCATGTTATATTTTTCACAATCTACTGTACTCCCAACCTTGCCTCTGTTATTCCTGCTATGAACCATATTGACAACAAGCTTACACAATATTCATGCAACTCAAAATATACTCTTCCTATTCGTGCTGGTGTTTGCTTGGCAAAACACATACTCAACTGCTACTACAGTCTGACAGATCAGGCCAACGTCTACAGAATCGTGACAAGTAATTGTCGTTCAGTTTATTGTTTCATCTGAGACAAGCTAATTGTTGAATAGTTCTTCATCTATGGCACAAGCTAAACTATTTCAAATGCGCTGGCTAGAAGTCCAAATGGATTGATACTGCAGAACAGCTCGTGCATAATGAATTTGAGCATAGCTATAGCACTCCAGATGCTGCTGCTGATGTATCAACTGTGGCTGACTCAGATCTGAAAGCCTTTGCTACTCATCCGAAACAAGTTTCCAATATATTTGATGACCTTCCTTCTCTTTCACCTCCAAAAGTTACTCACCAGCAATTTGAACTTGATCAATATCTTGGCTCTGATGTTGAGGGTGTTATTGATGTCCTACAGTGGTGGAACAAGCATCCCAAAGCTTATCCCTGCTTGTCTCATATGGCACTAGACTATCTTGCCATTCCAGGTGAGTTGTGTGTTCATTTTGTGGCCAAAACGAGTCTGGCAGTGACTGACAATCAAGTAGCTATGTACATCAGTAGATGTTGAATGAGTGTTTAGCCAAGGCTATCTCCTTCTCTCACATGTTCGTTCAGGCTTGTCATTGCAGTCCACACAGGCTCTCCTATGCCTTAGGTTCTGGAGTACTCTTGGCTTAGTCAAGGATAAAGATGTACAAAAGATTTCAAGTCTTGCTAATGTTGTAGAGGATGATAAGAAGATGCCACAGGGATGGAATAGTATAGTCGATGGTGTTGAGGAGTAGAATTCAAATAGTTTGTACACAGAGATTTAGTATGCACTTTCATTTTGGTCCTTAATCCATGAGTATATATGGATAAACCCATGGTGGGTATACCCATGGGTGTCATCATCTGATACCCACAGTAAAACCCACACCCATGAGTGTGGGTGTGGGTTTTTGGTGGGTGTGGATATGGGTATGACCTTGGATACCCATGGGTTCACTCACGCAGAGCCCTACATACATCCAGGGTAAAAATAGTGAATGGATTTCCCATCATGGCTATGCCAAGGTAGTATTCCATCTATCATACATATGTATGATTTAAACTGATGTGGATATGTACCTTGCCAGGTGCTACCTCTTATTTTCCGACATGCTGGCCTGGGCCAACTGGAATCTGACACAAGAGGCCAGTGGCCCAGTAAGCCTACAAGCCAAGCACTTGAGGTATGTTCATCTACATGGACATGCTACTCAAGCTAACAAAACTGTTATGTAGTATTTATGTGTCAGTGGAATTGGCCCATTAACACTACCACCATTGTGCCCAGCTACATTCACACATGTGGCTGATGGCCCAAGCAACACTACAATTCAGGCAGCTACTGTCCTCTTTCCACTAGGATCAAATAATAATCTCATTGACCCACAAATCATTGCATTGTTCCATGGCTATATCCCATCACTCAAGGTTGCTAGCACTTGCCATTCAGGTAAAGATGCCAACTTCATAGTAAATGACAAGTGTTCTATCAAGGGTAAAGGGAAGAAGAAAGAGAATGTTGATAGTAAGAAGCCAAAGAAGTAATCTCAAGCCATTATTGAGCTTGATGATGATGATGATGATCTACTTGCTACACCAAATGCAAAGGCCAAGTGTGGTCGTCCACAAGAAGCCAACAACTATACTACTGGGGACACAACCACTCTTTTTGACTGTGTTGAAGCAGAACTTCAACTTGGACAATGAGAGTGGCAAGTCATTATAGCCAAGTTCAACAAGTGGGCTGTGATGTTGCATGCCTTGAACGCAGGGTAACTTCCCTCAAGATGAAGTTCAAGCAGGTACATTATTTGTTTTGTTGTGTATCTATTGACTTAAGTTATGTTTGGTAGCTTGTTAAGACTTCAAAGCCAACTGGTGATGGAATGTACCCTCTTGAGGTAATATATGTCCATCACATTAATGATCTCATCAATGAGTGTGCTAGGACATGAGATCTTGAGGATAGTGACTTTGATGATGCTGATGTTGATGGAAAGACCCATAATTGGAGTGACGAGAAAAACAAGCTGAAGCCCAAGTGTTGTACTACAATGGCTCACTTTTTATGTAGTGAGGCCCCACCTACTTGCCACAATGCCTGTGGTGCTGCAGCAGCAGATCTGATGATGTGTCTCTCGACTGCTTTTGATCCAGCAGTTCAGAGGGCACATAATGAGGAGTGCACCAACTGCTCTCTTGCTAATATATAGTACTTGATACTTGTACAGCAGCTTTGTGATTTGCAGGCCATGAGTGAAAGTTTGTGCAGCCAATTGTTTAATATATGCAACCAGCTTTATGAGGCTTGATGTGAATATGATTGTGCTGAAATGCATTTGGAGATGATGCAATCAAGAAGACCTTGAGAAGTGGGCATGTATCACAACCTGCCAAAGCACAAGCATTTGAACTACCATTGGCTTGCAGATGATAGCGAGGATCATATTGAATGGCCTTCCTTAGATGACAATGATGGAGTTCTTAGGCATGTCAAAGATCAATCTGGTAAAATCTTTGATATTTTCTATCATTCTTTATTACTCACACACTCATGCAGAGCAGGGCAAGGCTTTGATGAAACCATTTGAATATATCCCTGAACTCTAATCTGATCTCTACATCTACTCATATTTTAAAACCACATCCCTGAAGTCAAGATCAAATGGCCACAGGCAAATGACTTCGACACACTCCCACATCTTGTTTCACAATGTCAATCTTGACTCATTGGGGCATTTCGAAGTATCAATGGTGTCTTCTTTCTAGATAAAATCAGTAGAAACATTAAGAAAATGCTTACCAGACAACCAATTTTATCTCCATGGATAGTAAACTTGAAGCAAGGTGAAGAGACTACTCTTCCCTGGTTGAGTTGGTACTAGAAACAAGTATCAATCTCATAGAAAGGGGTTGACTATCAGGCACATGGTTCATTCATCAATCTTCAACAAGGTTGAGGGGATTGGGGTTCAGCAATATGTTGAGGGTCTGGGTTTCTGTTGGGATGGTGTATGAAATGTACTAATCAGTTGGATAATGGTCTAGACAACTCTCAGGTTGCTAGGAAAATACTTCATAACAACTAGGATTACTTTCCTAAGATGCGCTCTCAATAGGCTTCCAATTAGCTCCTGCCAATTAGCAATGCTTAATTGAGTAGGTAGCTGTCATATACCGTGCCAACCCCTAGCACACTCCGGCCCTCCGGGCACAACTCCGCTCCTTCAGGAGCGATCTTCGGTCCGTTCTCTGTAAATATGCATCTCCGTTCCTCCGGACTTCTTGTACCTCTGACTAAACTCTTCTGACATATTACTTACGATACTCCTTGTTCCGTACATAGTTTAGTTCCGACTCTTAGATAC
>JBBPRB010000928.1:1482-11741 GCA_038092815.1 Hortiboletus rubellus | reverse complement strand
TACATCGGGCACCTTGCCTACCCTGACGGCCAGCCCGCTTGATTCGGTCGGGTTGCCATCCCCTACCCCGAACACCGACCGACTCGATCAAATCGCGTCGCTATCATCTACCACGACCATAGGCCAACGCGATTGAATCGTGAACCCATTACCTACCCTGACCGTCGGCCCGCTTGATTTGATCGGGTTGTCATCTCCACCCCGAGAACCGGCCGACTCGAGTCGATCGGGTACCCATTACCCACCCCGACCGTCGCCCCACTTGATTAGATCGGGTTGCCATCCCCTACCCCGAACACCGGCCGACTCGATCCAATCAAGTCACTATCATCTACCGCAACCGTAGGCCTACCCGATTGGATCAACCGCCCATTACACACCCCGAAGGTCGGCCCCCTTGATGCGATCGGGTTGTCACCCCACCCCGAACACCGGCCAACCCGATCAAATCAAGTCCCTATCATCTACCACAACCGCAGGCCCACTCGATTGATTCGGGAACGCATCACCTACCCCGACTACCGGCCCACCCGATCCAATCAGCCATCATCACCTACCCCAATGATAGGCCAACTCGATTCAATCGGGAACCCACCCACTACCCTGACTACCGGCCCACCTGTTTGGATCAGGCTGACATCATCTGTCCCGAGCATTGGCCGACTTGATCCAATCAGATCACTACTGTCTACCCCAACCACAGGCCGACTCGATACAACAGGGGACCATCCCCTACTTTAATGACTGGCCCACCCAATTGCATCGGGATCCCCTCACCCACTCCGAACACCGGCCGACTCGATTTATTCAGACAGATGGCTACATCGACGACCCGACGACTGACTGGCTTCAATCGCACACCCTACACAACCCAACCCCTCGGCCCGATCGATTACATCGGACAAACATAACCCCTGTGGCCACTCCGATTCTATCAGGCCATTATACCCCGACACACCCGACCGGCCACTCCGATGAACTTGGGAGATTTGCAAGCTGGGTGTCCGATTCAGTCAGGAGATACTGACAACATGGGGTCGGGATACGACCTTTCATTCCTTACACCGCCATGGAAAGGAAGGCATGAATTATCTAATAACCTCAGACACTCATCAGCATTATTTTATTCAGCTGAGAAAAATGGCTTGCTCGATGGCTCAATGGAGCATCTACTAATCACTAATTCCTAAACAGTTCAAGCTATGTCCAAGGTGTTGAACAGACGGTTCCCTGTGTCCGTGGTGCCTCTGCCGGTATACTTATTGTCTGAGAGGCGGAGTGCTACAATGTTGAGATTGGGGTCATGGACAAGTGCCTGTGCAAGTGGTCTGTCCCCAGTGACAGCTTGGGATTGAACTACACCGGCCACTACCACAATTCGAGTACCAGCATGCAGATTCCTTGTGTGCCGGATAAACTGCATCACTGTGCTCCCGCTGTTGATCACTGAGTCTACCAACAACACGGTATGTTGCTGCTCCACATGATCTGGAAGGATCTCCTCAGGCTGCTTGGCATGGACAAACATGGCAAGTGGGAAGGCATCGTTGACGCCGAAGGCCATTGCTTCTCCACCTCGCATTAGGGCGACGATCAGCGTGCGTTGCTCATGAACAAGTCGATGCCCCTCAGTCTGATGGCCTTGGACGTGTGGGATCTGGTATTCTTCGAGGCCGATGAGGTCTGCAAGGAATTCCATTGCCAAATACCATCCAACACGACGATGAGCATCTCTGAGAGCTGGTCCAGCAATGGTTGCATCGCGAGTTGGTGTCATGAGGAGTTTGGCAGCGCTCTTGGACGTAGCATGAAGGACTTGAGGACAGGGGCAATGTGGCCGGCAGAAGATTGACTCGATGAACTCGGGATCTGTGATATCTACCAGGGGAAGCCTGGTGGTGTCCAACCGTGGTGACACGTTGCTGGGCAGGAGGACTTGCCGTGCTTGAAGACCGCCATTGTCAATAGCATCCAACAGCGCTGCCTCCATGGTCTTGCTTCGAGTCTGATCCTCACCGACCACGACAATGGCTTGATCTGCCTGGAATAACATGTTGAGGTCCAGAGGACTATCTCCGAATGCAAAGACGTGGCAGTGGTGAACAGTGTGAAGATGAGCAACCAAGGCAGCTTTCACCTCAGCATTGATGACAATAGCATCGTTATCCATAGGTTCGGCACCGATGGTTTTGATCCTGCTGAGGCCTGCTCTCTCCAAGACTCTCTCCCAAATAATAGCGAGCCCACAAGTGACAATGACCGCCCGGACGTGCTTTGATGCTTCCACCTGCTTCAGGAGCTCCAGGAACTCGGGGTATAGAGTCACTTCTGCCGCAACGGCATCACAAAGGTCACTGAAGGGCAGGTCACGGTGGACATCTTTGTACAGCAAATTGGCTTGGTGAAAGGCGGCATATGAATATCCCAGCGGGCTGCTAAACAATTCCTTTAACAGATCCCCCTCCTCAGAGCCACGAGACTTGGCAACCATCCTCCAGAACAGTGCGCCGGTATCTGCCACAGCCAATGTTCTGTCCCCGTTCAAAACCAAGACTGTCTCCAACCTCAACCCCTCCAACCCATGATCCAGTGCCTGGTCCAGAATGCTCTTGGCATGGCGAAGGTTGTATTCCTCAGTGTGGACCCAGAAGTCTTGTGCTAGCACCAAAACATCTGCCACAATGTCTGATGACGGACCCAAGCCGATCACCGAGAACAAGATGCCGTGATCCATGCAGAGATGGTGCAGCTGTGTCTTCTCCTCCTCCTGCCATCTGCGAAGGTGTTCAATGGATACAGCTGTGCGCGTCTTTTTCGAGTCGCCCAGTCTGCGTTGGGCAATCACTTTGGCTGGAACACCCAGGTAAATGATATGAGTGTACGTGCTCAGGTCTCCCCTGGTGCACACTGTTTTTCCTGCCTCCTCCCCTTCGGCCCAGAACATGAAGTGGCCTGGTCAAGTTCCAGCAGCTTCCAGAAGGCCTCGAGGCCACCAAAAACGAGGGATGAAATCATAGCAGAGCCTTCATAGAAGGAAAAGTGCCCTGAATCTTTGAGTTCTAGAGTGAGTTTGTTGAGCAGGAAGGTCTTTCCAGAGCCGGGAATGCCGTAGATGCCAATGACTACTGGCTTGGAATTTGGAATGTCAGGGCCAGCAGGATGCTTCAATCGGTCTGCCACCATGTTTCCGGGAGGGCTAGTCAATAATTCCAGCTGTTCTGGAGGCATAAACGCAACTAAACCAAAGGCAAGAACCGTGGAGATAGAAGGCTGTGAGAAAACAGCTTCAAACTATGGCCTAACAGATTCCTTATATGGAATAAGGGTTTGGACTGGCAGAAAAGCTTCAAGGCGGCCAAGCCATGGATCTTTGCATTATAAGGTTAGGAAATTACCCCTAGGTCCGGCAATATCCACGGTCCGGACCACCCCTCCGACAACTCCGGTTCTCCGAAGAAGTCCGTCCGGCAAACTCCGAGTAACAACACCCCTGGACTTCAGTGCCTGGCCTAGGCCGGCCTGGTCCGGCAACGGCCGTGCTGCAGATTGCGCCATTATGACAACATGCCACGTCAACGTTCCCGCGGCGGTTGCCGATACGTCTGATTTTCCTTTTATGCGTTTATACTGATGATCCGTGCACGTACCGAACAGCTATTTATACTGGTATGCACGAAATCCTTTTCTTCGTCGCCAGAGGTCTGATGAGTCGCTCGACAAAATAGGTGGTGTTGGTACTTGTGGGACCAACGCCTATAACCTATCTGGCACCCATCCAAACGTTCTATCCCCCTCGCAGTGCTCAGTCCCCTGACCTATTTACAAAAAAGAGGTAGTATGGATAGGAACTTAGGTAGTTGAGCCACATCCCACATGGGGGGACTTTGATCTCAGTAGGCAAGAGGCGAATATGTAACACGGCTTACCACTACTCCTCCGTCTCATCCCATTCAGCTCATGGAACTCCCTATCGACCTGCGCGAGGAGCTCATCCAAACCGCTATCAAAGGTCAACCCCTCTACCCACACTCCATCCATTCTGATATTTCCATCGCAACACAGCCAAATCGTATGCCTATTCACGTTACTCCAAGTTCCGCGTCGGTGCAGCCCTCCTATGTAAAGACGGAACTATGACCATGGGCTGCAACATCGAGAACGCATCATATGGTACGTAACATTGGGACTCGAGGCTCAAAAAGCTCACCGCTCCGAACCTGGATCAGGCGGGACGATATGCGCCGAACGCACCGCCATCGTGAAAGCGGTTGTAAGTTTGTCAATTCATTGCGATCTGTTCGTACCAAACATGACTCTTGGTTCCCTGATGCTCGTGTCTGTTGGCTTGTGTGCGCACAGAGTGAAGGAAAAAAAGACTTTGTCGCCATTGCTATTACCAGGTGATTCCCTTCTATACCCCCCGTCTCATGGTGCTAACATGCGCTGCCCACGAAACCCATGTAGCGACATCCCTACCGTCATCTCGCCTTGTGGAATCTGTCGTCAAACTCTTCTCGAATTTTGTCATGTGGATATGCCCGTGCTCCTCGTCCCCGCGGTATATCCACAAACTCCACAAAAGGGTGCGGAGGGGACAGGGGAAGAAGACTGCCAGGCGACTTGGCGTGTGACTGAACGAGGTGGGGTGGTAGTGGAGACAGTCGGGAAATTATTGCCGTTGGGCTTTGCCCCCGAGGCATTGGAGAGGCCAAGATTGTAAGCCTGTCGACGATAGACAAAGGAATGGGATGTATGTTTGCACTAGAATTACCTTCGATGCGAAGCGCTCGTCTGGAGTGGCAAGAAGCACCGCCGAAGTTACGACAGTGTCTGCAGATAGAACAGTTACTTGTGGTAGAGTCCGGCGAGGCTGCACCCGTCAGGGACTGGTATTGCTGGGACGTCGAGTCGAATCGGGGGATCAACGTTCGCATGGGTACTTTCAAACGTAGGAGAGTGAGAGCGGTTATCCATGACACCAGCGGTCGACGATAGGATAGTGGTATCACCATAAAGGACTAGCCGGTCGATACCCCAGAAAACCGACGCGGGAGGGAGTTCGACAGCTGAGGCTTGACATGACCGAGTTATCATAGCCGCCGACCGCGAGCTCGCCACCGTTGTCCGATCGGAAGACGGTGTACAGAAGGAGTCTCATTGAGACGGAGGGCGAGTAGGGTCGGTCCGATCTTGCTCGAGATCCCTTTTCAAAGTTCTGCAGAGACAACTGCACAGTCGCTGTAACCGAGGAACTGTCACTCCTTTTGCATGGGCTTGGTGTGTGAATTTTGCCTCGACGTCATCACCATCTTGATTCTTGAATGTCGCCCACGACAACCTGCGCGCTTTTGTTGAGGCAGACCATTTCACGCCAGTCACTCAAGCTGCGGAGTGGGTGTGCCGTCCTGGCCCTAAGTTACCCGCCGCGCTCTCCTGAACTCCACTTTACCAAGTGCTGGGTATGTGCTAGGACGGCGACTGCCAGATGTGCGCAGTTACGCTCCTCAACACCCTCCTGGTGGTATGGGCGGGGGAGGTATTCCAAACTTTTTGTTCCAACAGCCCCGTCAAAAGGGGGAGACGTTGAAGGAATACGTGAGTCCGCAAGACACAAGACACGTCGCTGTGTCGTTCACACCCTTTGCAGAGCGCTGATCTCACAGAGATGGCGCGTAACGGGAAGCTTGACCCCACCATTGGGCGAGACGAAGGTACGTGTCGGTTCTTTTCACCTACCCATCTCACTCATACATTCGTGTTGCAGAAATTCGCAGGACGATTCAAAGTGAGAGTTGCCCTGGTATCGCGATATTGTACACTCTTCTCATTTTCGAAGTTCTATCCCGGAGAACCAAGTCTAACCCGGTCGTGCGTCCATTGTTACTTTCGTAGCATCCTCGTTCGAATTCATTCCAATAGCTCATCGGACCCCCCGGGGTTGGAAAGACGGCAGTTCCAGGCTGGTGGTATCATCTGTTTCATCGATGAAGTCCGTAAGTATTGTCCTGTATGCGCCACCATTGTGCCAACGGGATGTCCAACTTGACGTTAGATACATTGTTCAATCTTGGGAAGGCGGAGGGCAGCATAGATGCAGGACAGATGGTAAAACCTGCCCTTGCACGTGGCTTGCGACTTGTCGGGGCCACCACACGCGAGTTCACACTGCGTGTCACTCGTTCGTTCCTTAAACACCACGCGTAGCCGACGAATACAGGAAAACGATCGGAAAGGATGCAGCTTTTGAACGAAGGTTCCAACCAGTACAGATCCAAGAACCAACAGTAGAGGCTACGATCTCGATCCTCCGTGGTTTGAAGCCTAAATATGGGGTACACCATGGAGTTGAAATCGCAGACAGCGCATTGGTGACTGGTGTGTTTTGGTCCAATTTTCTACATTCTTTGTCCATGACCCTCCTCTCAGCTGCGGTGTATGGTGCGCCATGATGCGTGACACCGCGACCAAGCACGACGACGAGGACGACGAGGACGAAAGGAACGACATGCGCCTCGAGGGCGACGTACGGTCGTTCGAGGACGGGTTATCAGCAGAGAGCGTCTACAGACGGAAATGGCGCGAGACGAGGCTCGAGGCGTGCCGCGATGGACAGGTAGATGGTGCCGCGTCGTTGTCGACGGGCAAAGTCGATGGGTTGGACGAGGTAGGTTTGTTTCCCGTCTTTCCGGTGCAGAACCGCTCTGGTTCGGCGGGATCGGGATTGGGATCGGGATCTGGGTCTAGAAGGGCGTCGCCTGCGTCGTCGGTCAAGTCAAGGGGGTCATCCATGGTCAAGAATCAAGATACCAGGGGGTGTACCAGCGTGGCATGCAAGCAACGGGCATTTATAACCTGATCCACTCATCATTGCACTAGCATCTTCGAGGGGCTCGAGGATGCGCCCTCTGCATGAGTGGAACAAGTTAGCTACTAGTAGGGTACGCCTTCGGGTTGCTTGGTTGGTGATCTGGTCCAGGCGATTGGTTGGAATGTACTGGTCGCTGCACGGTGCCAGTGGAAGGAAAAGCAACTGGGACTCAGGTGCACGGTATGCCAAGGTGCATCGATTCTAATATACAAACGACGGACACTATACTAGTGTGAACAGAGAATGAAACAAACAATGGCGCGCTCGGGCCAGCCTCGAGCGAGGAGGGAAGACCAAGTGTGTAAATAGGCCGTGAGTGTCGTACAACGAGGTATATGTCGGGCTAGAAAGTAAAAGGTGTGACAGTTGAATAAAGAAAACCGTGAAAACGGCTGGCACGCCGGCGGATGCGCTCGTGCTTGTTATTCCGACACTTCAAGTTCGTCTTCATTCTAGCCTCCCAGCCTCGGACTCGACACGGTCCTCCTTCTCATTCTTCAATGCCCAATCTGCATCGAGCACGCCATGCAGTGGGAGTCCTTTCATGAACAGCGATGCCACTAATCCCGCACCACTGATAGAAAGAAGAACCCGCCATAACACCCCAAGACTGCCTGCAAAGGCAGCTTGGACTTCGGACCTAGTCTGTGGAGGGAGCATGGCGAACTCTGGAATGAGCGCGTACATGATGGCAGTCCCTCCTGGGACGGATTGGATAAATGACGCGGGAAGCCTTTTTGCGAGCTCGTTTTGGAGGACAGTGCTCCCGATGGTGATACCCCACACCTACAGCAGCTGAGGTACGACTGCGAATAAGAGGAACTCGACAACACCCACCGTGGCGAACGAACGGAGGAACCACATAAAGGCGAGTGCCGGTGCATTCTGTGTGACCGGTAGGGGTGCTTGTATGGGGTACATGGTTGTTGTTTGTAGCATACTTCCGTGGGTTGAAATCGAAGTGTTAAACAAGTTAGAGCTCAATCGACACACACGACGTACCCAATACCCCAGCTGAGTAGCACCAAGCACCCGATGGATTTTCCCAAAGAGTCCGTTACGCGAAGTGTGCTCATCAAACCAAGAGCGGTGATTGTCAGGGCCCAGGCTATCCATATCTGCGGCCGATATCGTTCGGTAGCCTTGACTGAAAACCCAGTGAGGATGGCTGCTGGCGCTAGCGCTGCTATTCCGAGCGTGTAGACGCCGGATGCGACGGATGATGCACCCTTGCAAACCTGGAAGTAGACTGGGAAGAAAACTGCGAAAGGATTGTATCGGACAAAAAAAAGGCTCCTTCAAATGAACCCACAGACGACTGTTAAAGTAACGACCATGATGCAGAACGTTTGTATATATCTGGACGTACGTGAGTAATCATGAAATAGTGAAGTTACTGACAACATTGCTTACCCACTGACGCTAGTCAAGTTTGTCATCAAAGAGAACGGCACCTGGTGCGAGAAGGGTGAGATGCAATCTGGGTGACAGTGCATAGAAAAGCACGCACGAGTGGGTGTTTTGGAAAGGTGGCTTCGTAGGCGATAAAGACTACGAGGCCAATAAGGCCGAGGACTAGAGGAACGAGTACCATAACCGAACCCCATGGGGCGGTCACACCTCCCCAAGTGAGCCCTGTCGTATATGCGACAGTGCTCGAAATAGCGAGAAAGCTGCCTCTGACAGAGAAACGGTGATCAGCAAGGTTGGGTCCACCGTGACCATTCCGTTCGACCTACATCCAGTCCATCCGCATCAACTTTTCTCGGTAACTTCCTGGGGGAGTGGGCAGATCCAATAGGAAGATGACCGAAATACACGCAACGAATGCAATGGGAAGATTGAGATCTTGCGCGCTTGAGTATCTCACGCATTCTGAGGGAGACCATGACACTTACAGAAAAGCCAACGCCAGTGACCTCGTTCCGCAAAGATACCCCCGATGACGGGACCGACCGACGCAGCAAAACACCAAGTACTAGATAAAGAGTATGAGATGTTACACCTAGACCACATGATGGAGCAAGTCTCACAGTCCGTATAAACCGGCATAGACACCACGCTCTTGGAGGGTGACGAGATCGGCTAGGACGATCCCCGTGAGAGACTGAATACCTCCTCCACCCAAACCTTGTATGGTTCTGCCTGCGATGAGCATAGTCATGCTAGTAGCGCCACCACAAATGCCACTACCAAGTGCAAAGAGACCTATGGTGATCAGAATGGCAGGCCGTCGACCGAATGCTTGGGCCAGGCCACCGCTCATTGGGAGGAAGGCAGTCGACGAAAGAGCGTATGCAGAACCGACCCAGGTAAACTGAGACGTGTTCAGTGCATGGGCGATGGTGGGAAGTATAGTAGGGATGGAGGCTAACTCGAGGGCAGAAAGGAAGAGACATAAACACATAGAGGCGAAGATAAGCCAGAAACTGAGGCTTTTCTTGGATGGCCCTGTATTTGGTTGCACCCCCGTCTCAGAGTCACTCCCCCTCAGGGTTGGATGGATTGAACCGGCCAGAGAAGGATTGCTTGGGTTCGAGGACAGCATTGCGGGCTATCCAACGGTGTCGCGGGTAGTGTGATGGAGCAGGAAACAGTATAAACCAGAAATTCGGCTGGAATTGTGTTTCTGCTTGGTTCATTAAATACCTCTACCGTCCCATCGGAATCCAAAGGGAGGGACCACGCCGAGTCTGGAAAGTACCAGGATCGGATAAGATCGACGCTGGTGTTTCAGACGACTCTTGCCCCCGCGTGATCATCAATGCGAATGGGTGTCCATAATTCAACGTTCAATGCTATTTTCAGAAACGTTCGCCTATAGAGAAGTGATACCACGATGTCGCGGGCGACCTAGGTAGCATCGCAAGATGTACCGCATGTCAAAGCTGTACCCTGTAAACGTTGATGCCTGGAAAGGCGAACAAACTTACAGAATAGTTCGCACCACAGTGAGATAGTCCGCCACGATAATCCGGTCCTCAGTCGAGGCATTTCTGAATAGCACGGTGTGCACACCCCCGAGTAGTTCCCAGGCCCCTTCGCTAGCAGGGTGCGACGCGATCGTTAATGGTGAGTGGGTGGGAGGGAGCGGAATAAAGCATCCTTTGACAGCTCGTGCGGCCCATGCTGGTTGGGGATGGAGTTGAGTTACTGATCGGATCAGTAAGTCAACTTGAAGCGAAGCCATTGTGCATATGAAACGGACGCACGACCAAAAGCTCCATAGAGAAAGTGCTATCTTGTTGAGTACCACGTCACAATATCAGTGCGGTCCATGGAGCCCAAACTCAGTTCCGCCACGTCCTCGTGCTTGCATGATTAAGATAGGCTGTCGGTTAATATTTATTTATTTTCGGGGTGTTGCTATCTGCGGCCGTGGTTGTCACGG
>JBBPRB010000927.1:0-11741 GCA_038092815.1 Hortiboletus rubellus | reverse complement strand
GAACCTTGCTGACCAGTATCGCAGTGGGAAGTTGAGGTGGGAAGACGATATGAAATCGTGCTGACGATACCAGACGGCCTATGGCGGTATCGTCTCGGCGACGTGGTGGAGGTCTCTGGGTTCGATCCGACAGATGGCGTTCCCGTCATCCAATTCGTCGAGCGCCGCAAGTGAGCATCCTCGTATACCCACACGCCTTCGCTCACCAACCACTCGACAGCGTGGCCATCCGACACCCAAATGTCATGGTCTCCGAAAAGGAGCTGAGGGCGGCCATGGCGTCGGTGGGTCCGAATATGCTCGAGAAAATCGTCGGTTGGACCGCGACACTTGACGATCGACGTGTCCCTGCCACAATTGGATTCTTTGTCGAACTTGTCAACAAGCAAGGTATTGCTTCCCACACATCCTTTTCTTATGCCCCTTGCTCATGTGGTAATCGCCCCCCAGTCCCTGATCTCGCACTCGCGCCGGAGCGCGTGATCGACGAACTGTCACGGTCAAACGGGGTTATCGTTAGGACTCTGGGACAAGGGCTCTTCAGCAAACCAACCATCCGGCTCGTCCGACCTGGGACATTTAGTGACTTTCAGCAACTGAAGCTTGACGAGGGCATTAAAAACCTCGGACAGATCAAAGTGCCTGTCGTCCTGCCCAAGGCTGAGTATGTAACATGGTTTTCGGATCGGGTTGTGGACGAGTTGTAAGCTTCGTTATCATAGAGTGAGTTTGGAGATTTACCTGTGATTTATCTCTGATGGAACAATTCAAAATCAATCCATCATGTAGTTAATAGCTTGGCACCATCTTCTGATAATTCTGCACCCGGGGTCGGCGGTGCCTACTATCGGTCAACCTCAGAGCTTGACAATAGGCATCTAGATAATTTGAATGGACTTTGCGTACTTGAGCGCTGAGCCTGAGACGGTGATGCAAGACAACGAAATTTCTTCCGAACGAGAAAGCGAGCCTAATATGCAATAAAGTTGTCACGGGATTTGAAGCTCTGCACCCCACACCTTGAAGACCCGCTTGTGTACGCGTCTTTCAAGGTTTTCTTGACTTTTTTTGTGGACGAACGGTCCTCGAAGGACGGTCCACATCGAGCGCTGTGTTGGAAGTGGTGTAGGGCGCGTTGCAGGGATGCCTAACGTGCTCGCCGCACGCCCGGCAAAAGAGGTTGAGCGGGTGGTGGTGGTGCGACCGGAAGTGAACCTCGGCGACGGGAATGGCGTGCGTACGAGGAATCGTCGTTGGAGGGTACAATGCGCGGCCGGGGATGACCATGGAGGCACGAAGGCCTGCTTTCTAATGGCGACCCCTTACCTGTCGTGCACCTGGACCATTTTAACCTTGGGTGAGATGTGCCAGGCAAGACGGCGCGTCATTTTCACTTTGCCGCCGTCCGACATGCTATCTTTTTTTTTTCTTCCACCGATCCGGGCTGGAAAAAGGGCCAAGTTGTCAGCGGTCCCGACCCCCGAGCCTCGATTGCTGAGTATGCACTGACCACTCCCTCTTATAGCCTCGAGTTTACGCTAAAAGTACAACATCGCTTTGGGCCATCTGTCCAACAAGGTTACACTGTCGGTGGGGCCGACCCTACCAGTACGTACTAGTATTCGAATATTTCATTTGAACGACAATCGAGGGGTAAATAAACTGGCCGCATCCTTGGTCCAAGGTAAATTCACGTCTGCAAGTTCCTGGAACGCTCGGTCCACTGGGAATTTCTAGGCACTGAGCTCGAGCCAATAGCGTGTTCGCTATTCCCTCCACCAGTGGATTTCATCGGTGCATTGCAGATCTAGAACATCCTTCATGTTCACTCACATTAGTGTTGATCCTGGCAGTGCACCTCCCTCCAGTGGTTCTTCCATAACTTAGTAAGTACAATCAAGTTCGCTTACACCGAATCGCCCCAAATTCAAGTCTTTACAGGATCTGGTTTCACCGTTGCCGCCGCATCTGTGCCTCGGACCATCTGTTTTTGGCGACTTTTTAGAGCTCGGATGTTTCTGGTGACCGTTCATGCACGCTCGCCATCTACTTCCTTGGGTTACTGGAACGTCCGTTTGGGATCAAAGTCATCCGAGGAGAGATGAAGGAAAACCGTTCTCACTGATTTGGCCAGTACGTGAGTACATATGCTGCAAGCGCAATATGTACAAAGGGCCGCCCAAATGCTCGTTCAATGAAATCTCGGATCTCAGACTCTCTAGGCTCGTTCGGTGCGGAAGAATTTTCGAAGTGCCATTTATTTTGACAGCGGGTCGGCCGAAGGCGTTTCACCGGACAAAGAAACACCTACCAGTGTGATCAAGCGTCGCGTACGATGTGCACCCTCATGACGCCGCACGTCTCTGCTGACTTCTCCGCGATCGTTCCAAACGCGTTTCCGACCTTGAAAAACCCCCTCGACCTTTCCAATCCCAAGCATTTCCCCCCTCCTTCCTTGTACTCAAAACAGGCCCCCGCTGCCCCACCTACGCTCATTCACCCTCGTTTTCAACCATGCTGTTCAACAAATTCGTTCTCACCCTTCTCGGGACGGCAACCATCGTGGTTGCGTTGCCAACCCCGGGATCGTTTCACAATGTCGCGCTCGATGTGGAGAAGCGTGATCTGGGCGTCATATCTGGCCGCAATAATTGTGGAGAGTGAGTTTGCATGAGACGATCGAACGTGTGCTGGGACTCTGGGATGCTCACATGTCACATTTCAGCGGTACCTCACACATCGTGTGCTGATCCACACACCTGCACGCGCGCGCGTTGTCCCTTTGCGTTCATGGCTTCAGAGCTGTTTTGTCAGGGAATGTAGGATGATGATAGCCTTTGCTTGGTTCGTTCGCCACTCCGAGGATGATATGAGCCGCCAGGCAGCAATCTGTAGACTTGTATCTGACCTAAATGCCATCTTGTTACATTATTTATCCCGATCATCCGATTCGCTTCGAGCCCAGGGACAAGTCTACGTATTGGGGAAGAAAATCTACTTTGTATCCATGTAATAGCTAGCCCGAGCAGATGCTTGACAAAAAGGCACTATTTGTTAGCCAACGATTCTCTTCTTCTGCTTTTTCCTGGCCGGTCCCACATTCTCCTCGACACGGCCAAACTTGCCCGCTTTCTTGGCGGTAAGACGTTGCAAAACTCTCTTCGCCTCTCCATCTGGAAAACTTTCGGGGTCAAAGTAGACGGGGGCAAGCTCCATCAGCCTGTGAACCCCGGTATCAGACTCGACGTCCCCTAAGCGAGAACGACAGCATAGACATACCACTCGGGCTTGACATCCGTCACCGTCCGGATAAAAGGTCTTGTCGTCAGGACAAACTCATTGAAGATGACCCATTCCGGCTGTGTATCCAGGCCGCAAGATGGGTGTAAGCCGACAACCTAGCGCCATCATCTTGTCAATCGACACTGGCCAGAAAGAAAACTACCAGGGACGACGTACTTGATTGTCCTTGACCGTCAGATAGTTACCCTTTTCGCCTTCCTTGTGCGCGACTTGCATAAAGAACCCACAGCACAGTACTTTCCTAATGTTGATGTACCTCTTTCTCTCGTCTGCGGTTGATAGAATGGCCACTTCGTAACGCTCCATAGTGCGCTCAAGCTGTTGGCGGACGTTCTCGGCTTGAGCAAGCCCACGCGCAGAAAGGTAGTTGTTCCATGTCCAATTCCTATCGCCTTTATCTACAACATGTGAACAATGGGTGCGAAAAATAAACCACAAATAGTGCTTACTTTGCATATAAGAATTGTACACGTTAAGTAAAGTCAGGTGATCGCCATCTGGAACGGTAAGCAAAGCCTTGGCAGCGTCTGCCTCTTTACGCTGATTATTCGGTCGAAGCCATATGCTAGGCACTGAAGAATTGAGATGAGCATCTTTCCAAAGCACAACAACTGTGGCACCTACCGGACAACATTGCGGTGATCGTAAGGATTTCGTTACTACAAAGGAACTCAGGGCTCGAAATAAGCATCTTCGAAAGCTGAAAGCAGTATTATTGAATGTCCCCGGGAGCGTATAAATGACGACACACCTGAGGATCCAGCGGGAACTCAGCCATGATGCTCCCCAGTGCGGTAAGGTTTCCATCATCGTCCAGCGCCGCCAGATAGTTCAACAATTCCAAAGCCCGCATAAGGGTTTCCGGAGCAGGAGCATCCACATAATCAAACCGTACAAGATCCTAGGGGGAGCACGTAAGCGGTTATCCAACAACCGTCAGCGAGCGCTCGTACCTTGACTCCGGCCTTGACCAACTCTAATACAGTATTTGCCAAGTTGCTTCTGAGAATCTCTGGATGTGTCTGCTCCTCGAGTTCGGACATAAAGTCCTTTTCCGTGTACAATCTGAAGCACTTTCCAGGACGCGTTCGCCCAGCACGTCCTGCTCGCTGCTGAGCCGCCGCCTTTGATATCGGGCTCACAAGCAAACTCTCGACTCGTATGCGCGGGTTGTATACCTTTTGCTTAGAGAAGCCAGGATCAACAACGTAGACGATGCCGTCGATTGTCAAGGACGTCTCCGCAATATTCGTCGAAACGACCACTTTTCTTCCTGGAGGACCACCCGGTGTCTGGGCTTGTGGAGGGGGGTCGAATATTCGCTGTTGTTGTTGAGGTGGAAGGGACGAGTAGAGTGGGATGCAGACGCAAGGACCGACGGACTCGGGG
The DNA here is from genome assembly GCA_038092815.1 of Hortiboletus rubellus. NCBI lineage: Eukaryota > Fungi > Basidiomycota > Agaricomycetes > Boletales > Boletaceae > Hortiboletus > Hortiboletus rubellus. The sequence continues at coordinate 7,049 of JBBPRB010000927.1, read as the reverse complement.
TCTTGGTTGACAAGTTCGTCGGCCTCTAGTTTAATTTTCCGACAAGCATCCTCTATCTCTTCCTCTCCGGTCAAGAAAAGTAAAATGTCACCCGGGTCTTCCGCACGATGGATCATTAAAACCGTCCGAATCGCTGCCTCGACATAATCAGGCTCAGGTTCCTGCGTATAAAAGACTTCGACAGGGTGCGTGCGTCCGGGTACCTTGAACAATGGTGCAGTAGATCCTTCTTTGATCCCAAAGTACTTCTGGAACTTGAGCGCGTCGAGGGTGGCGGACATGATGATGATTTTGAGGTCTGAACGTCTCTTAGCAAGCGACTTTAACAGGCCCATCAGGATATCGGTGGCCAGGGTTCGCTCGTGAGCCTCGTCAAGGATGATGGTCGAATAGCGATTAAGATCGGGATCGTTCATGGCTTCACGAAGAAGCATACCATCCGTCATATACTTCAGGAACGTGGTACCAGGTTCGGTCATGTCTTCGAAACGTATCGAATAGCCGACCTGGCGTCCAAGTTGAACTAAAGCGTGGCGACAGGTACAGAAAATGTAAGCGGATACGATGATTTGAGATTAGGAGTAGTGACTCACCGTCCATCTCGTCTGCCACACGCTTGGCAACTGACATGGCAGCGACACGTCGCGGTTGCGTACAAGCAACAATTTTTCCCCTGGTGTGGGGGAGGTCCGAGAATGCGACAAACTGGGGTATTCTATCGACGAAAAGAGACCGGTCTATAAGTGCACGGTTTTTAAAAAGATGGACAAGAAGGAATCTCTCTCGGCCACCAACTTACTGTGTAGTCTTCCCGGATCCAGTTTCGCCAACCATGACGAGGATCTGGTTTGCGTTGAACTGCGAATATGTCGTCAGCACCCTCGACGAAACATTGAATCACACCAGGACGGCAGTCGTGGTGCAACTGGGACTGAGGGTTAGCTCTTGACGCACCATCTTGTAAAATTCGTCCATCTGTGCATAGACGGGAAGCTTCCTTCGTGCCTCCAGTATTTTCCTGTACTGAGAAGTATGTGGAACTTTGGTGAAAGGGTTCAAGTCGTGTTCCTGAAAGCACAAGAGTACACCAAATGTATGAGCTCGGTACTGGAACTGCTGGTGAGTCGACCTTACCACTGCCTTGCGGACTTGATCGGCGGTGACCCTGCGTGGTATGAAACCAAAGAGCGGCTCGCTGTTAGCAGCTTTAGGGGTTCCAGAGCCCATGCCTCTCTGGTTCGGCGGGAGATGTGCAAGGTATGGGTTTTCTTTTTGTTCGGCCATGTCTGAAAGGGACGGTGGTGACGGTCACTGGCTGAGCGGCTTGAGCCGCAACTAGAAAATGTGCTGATCTAAGATCTGTGTGACAGCCGTAACGCTCCTCATGGTTGTCACGCCCCTTCTCTGGGAGCCTACTGTGCACGAGGAGCAGAATCGGAGGGTACAACAAGCATAATCATACCCATTATTTGGGGTAGACACGAGCGCCAGGAAAAAGGAGAAAAAACATATGCATTAAGAGGGAATCGAACCCCCGGCGGGTCGATGGCAACGACCCAGGTTACCACTACCCCATTAATGCTTGATACACTCGCGTCAACGTATGCTAAATGATCATCGAACGTACGCAAAGCGTTCATCCTAAACGGGTCGTCACATCCATCCCCGGCCTACTAAGTCATCTAGGATGTTTTGTTCCCGGAGTGGGGATAAGACAACGGCCAAGAAAAGCGGCCGGGAGGCATGGCCAGACAGAGATACTCATCTCACGAACAACTTTCTGCCTCTTCCGGCTCTCGCACTCCCTACTCTCCCCGTCTCGGCCTGGTAGAGCCTGTATGCCTCTCGTAAATGGTCAGGGGATAGCGGACCAGTATCGCCTCGGCGTGCTTGGACTGCTCGAGCTACCGTGGAATCAAAATATGAGTTGAACATGTCCACTTGCAGGGACACGAAGAACGGGCTTACCTTTCTCTATCATCTCACCCACGAACACCTTTGCAAAGCCAGCGACAATCTGCGCAACAGGCTGAGAGACTTGCTGTCCCATAGTCTGTTGTATTACCTTGAATGCGCAGGACTCGTCATCCCGGACGAAAAACGTGTATGCTCAGCGAGACCTACCCTCCTGACAGCCTGCTTAGGCAACGCATGTCGTCTGTAGGCTTCGAAACGATCATACTGGGCTGGACTAAAGTTGTCCATTAACACCCTACAACACGAGTGTCAGAGGCCATCCTCTTGTGACTGAGGGTAAAATACACACTTTAGATTGTCCTTGCTCTCGCTCTGCCACGACAGCTGCGCCGAATAATCGTCGTCAGCCATCGCGGGTAGAAGTTCATCTTCTCCTTCGCCATCATCGTCTCCGGCACCAGCACCCAATTTCAGAGTGCCTGCGCTTCCACCTGCTGCAGTAGCACTGTTTGCGGCAGTTATCGATGCTGCTACTGCAGGTAGTATCGTAGTCGAGGTAGAAGGGCCAGCTTCGTCCCCGCTGTCCATAGCGGTATCGCTCGCACCGCCAGGTCCGCTAGCTGAGGCATCGGCAACGGGTTGACTTGCAGGCGCTGACGGAGCTACGGAAACTGGGAGCGGCGTCGAAGGCCCGACGCCGGGTACGGTTGGACTGGCCCATTGCGCGGGTGTAAACTGTGGCCCTCCTGCACCGGTTCCAACAGATCCCCCCGGTGTTGCAGTTCCAGCGCTGGCTTGGTGACTTGCAGGACCAGAAGAGAGAACGGTACCCCTCGGTTTCCTGCCGCGTTTTGCACCTCGCCCACGTGTTGGGGTGGTCGGTAACTGGGGAACGGCAGAGGGAGCGATCTGGATGAACGGCGATGGCGTTGGCGTGTACGGGGTCGTCATAGTCAAAGACAGTATGCAACAAACAACCGTAAACACTATCTAGCGTACGCGTCGGGCTTGCGCGTCGATCTCGAACATCTACCATCATGGACCACTTCCCAACCAACTGGGGACGCCCCGTAAGTCATTCACTCCCCGACTGTGCCCATCCTAATCCATTGGCTGAAAGAGAAACGATGCGATCGACCCGTATGGGACCTACCCTCTCCACAATCGAGCCAAGGATGTATTCGCAGACAGCGTCCAAAGAACACAACAACCCGTCGTCACCGGGACGAGCGTTCTCGCCATAAAATTCAAGGATGGCATCATGATGGCAGCCGACAACCTCGGTACGTCCGTGTCTTTTATCACCTGCCCATTTCTGAGCATTCGTAGCATCGTACGGCTCGCTTGCGCGCTTCAAGGACGTGCAGCGTCTACAGGCCGTCGGGGATTACACCGTCATCGGGGCAAGCGGCGACATGTCCGACTTTCAATACATACAACGATTACTGGACGATATCGCCGTCGAGGAGATCGCAGCACAGGACGGACACGAGCTTGGCCCGGTGGAGATACACGAGTTCATGTCACAGGTCATGTATGGGCGGCGCTCAAAGATCAATCCTCTCTGGAATTCGCTCATCATCGGTGGGTTGAAAGATGGCAAGAGGTGCGTGGTGACATCATAGGTTTTTATGGAGGGGCTGATGTATGTTGAGCGTAGGTTCTTGTCTTATGTCGATCTGCTGGGGACCACATATACGGCTTCGACGATTGCGACCGGGTACGGGAGCTACATCGCACAACCGCTACTTCGCAAGGCCGTCGAGGGCTTTGAGGACGTATTGACAGAAGAACAAGCACGAAAAATATTGGAGGACAGCATGCGTGTTCTTTTCTACCGTGACGCTCGAAGTTTGAACAAGGTTTGTCTGTCACCTAATCTCTCTTCCACCCGGCCACGTTTCCGAGCACTTTCTTATCACATGTCATCTGTCTAGTATCAACTTGCTACCATCACAGCTGCTGGAGTACGGATCTCGGATTCACTGCAGCTCGAGACGTCGTGGGACTTTGCCGAGGGCATCAGGGGGTATGGGGCTCAGACGCAGTAGCCAACGCCCTCCTGTTTCTTGTTGTATCACTACGATCAATGTGATGGTTTCCTCGCTTCGATTGCTACGAACCGAACTTGATCAGCCTAGGTGATCCCTTCATACAACACTACTACTATTGGTCAACACTGGATCAGTGCGGCTCTCCTTCTCCCGGTCAAAGAAACACGTCCTATATTACCAACGCTACCGTCTCCAATTGGCAACTTTACACCTCCCCACCGGATCCGACCAGCTTGTGATACGGCGGCGGCAACTCCTGCATCAAACCGGCATCCTGATGCTGGAAAATGATGGTTCCTCCCACATCCTCTTCCGGGTCCGAACGTACATGGTAGGCGTCCACCAGCGGCGACGCAGAATGCCACTGTCGCAAGTGACTCGTAGAGTGGGGAAGTGTGTCCACGTGGAGCTCGCGCCCGTCGTGACGATGGGTGTATCTGCCCAACGAGGGGTGCGAACCGTACTCGGGCACGAGGTAACGTGATGTAGAGGACGTGGTACGGTGCAGCTCGCTCGCAGAACGCGAGAGCCAGAGCGCGTGTTTGGCGGAGCGCCGCTCTTGGACGGAGGCAGAGCGGGTAACGTGGGCGCCAACCATATGCCGTGGTGGTGTGTTCGTGGGAATGAATGGAGAGGACTGTGCGGGCTGCGCGCGCGAACCGGACCGCGTCGGTGGATCAGGTGATAGGGGCGGCGTGTGAGGGTGTGTCCAAGAGCGGGGTGGGGTGTGATAAGAGGACGGGCCAGCTCGGTTCGAAAACAGCGATGTGCCGGACAGGTGGGGTTGCGTGCGTGTATCGAGAGATGAGCTAGGGTGTGGCTGCAAAGGTGTGGTTGTAGTTGGTATCGACGCGGAGCCCCCTCTCGGGGGCACAGGGGTCCCCTCCCTCCGAACTTTGTGCTTGCCTTTCCTCCGCTTTTGTGGGTAAACTCTCGCGGAAGAAATGTTTAGCATCGGGGCAGAGGTCGAGTCGTGCGTCCTCGATGCACCCGTCATTGTTGCCGCTGGTACAATAACCTCAAAGGGTCTCGGGAGGGTATCCTGAGCATCCAGGACTTTCTGCCGCCGACGATACACCATGATGGCATAGATAGCCATCACGAGCCCCATCCCACCAAGTGAGACGCAGACGGCAACGGCGACCGTGTCTTGATAACTTGAATCGACGGTACCCAAGTCCCGACTCAGCTCCATATGTGGGTGATCAGGAAATCTATGGCGAAGCCTAGACGCCGCTGGTGGTGGTTCGCGCGGGGGAAAAGGCATTTCACCTGGCTGCGCTAGTCGGCATATTGAGAAAACTTCTAATATGCCCGCAGTTGGCGTGTCTTTGGTGCCAGCGAAGTCGATGACAGAACCCGTCATGCCAAGTATGCCATTCCTAGCCAGAAGAGAAGAACACGTGGTTGGGATTAAGACACGACACCCTGGCACGAGACTCAAAATTGAAAATAATGACTCACGCATCGCTAATAACTGTGGAGTATAATAATGGATCAACACAGAGATTCAAAACATGCCTTCCCGTTCAACCATTGAATTGTTGCGGATCAATAAGAAAACTTACCGGTAGCTTTTCCCAAATGCCCTCTCCCCACCCTCGTGTTTGGGAGGTTATGTTCTCCGGACGACTCAGAGTGACCGAAGACGCTGCCTGATTTAGGAGCCACAACGCCGACCGAGTATGGTAGTTCCGTTCCAGAAGAAGACGTCCCCCAGGGTGGGCATGGTGTAAGGCAGCCAAGCACACGTGGGGTTATTTCTGGTTCGGCTGCTTCTACAGCACCAGGGGACTCGGACTTGGTCAGGCAATCCTTGGTGTCTGCTGTAAGGGAGATCAGGTGTCGCAGGAAGAGGACGAGAGATAAACGTGGGCAGACTCACGAATTACTATATACATATCTGGGAGGACCCCCAGGGACGTGCCGGAGGAGTCCAAAAGCGCAATAAGAAGCTGGGTACCTGGGGGTCCGTTTCTAAGCACTGGCTGCTGCGATGAGGCATGATCACGATCGTACCTGCAGAAAGTTGTATCGTCCAATGTAGAGATGACGGCTTGTGGCCAACTAATGACATCGTGGCCTTTCCCCCTGGTTCGAACGCGAGGACGTAATATGCTGTATCCCCTGGTGGGTTATGGCTCATCCCGAGGGAAAGTGAAATACTCAGTGTTGAGCATTCCATCAACTGATTAGGTTCCAACGTCTACACGATCGGGTCCATTTTGCGTCAACTACAGGTCGTTGAAATGTGGGAACTTAAAACAGCATACCTTGTCACCACCGTCGAGTCTCCATTGAAGCGCACTGTTGTCCATGGCGCGACACTGGTGAAAGGATACCCACAAAGCTATAAATACCGCCAGGAGTGTTCGAAGCCCCGGGATCATGGCCATCGAGGTCACCAAGCGGCCAGGATGGGTGACGTTAGGAAATGAAAGTGGACGTGATAGGTGTGAGGAGACCGGGAGGAGGGTCATCGTCGAGTAACGAGACAAGGATAAGCGTGAAGGAGCTAGGGACTAGCCCTCGTCTATCCGATCTGTCAGGAGCGGACAAAAGGTGGGAAGGCCGGGCGTGGAAGAGACCCCGTCCAGCGGGTTGGAGGTACTGTAGCGCGAATAGGGAACATCTTTTTATAAGGGAGTAACCCGCATCGCTCATCTCCGAGTCTTCCAGAGGAGCATAGCCAAGATCACTGCCGGTGTTTTCAGCGGATTGTTTAGATCACGTCGAATGTGGAAGTAACAGCCACACGAAGGTTGATGGGCCAATCAACTTCGATGGTCCTGAGGCATTTTTCTACCCATCATGAGAACACCTAGCGCCCTTCACAAGATAAAGATAAAAACGTTGAAAGATCCCAACCTTTGTTGTGTGGACAGTCAGACACAGCGGAATGATTCAGTGACAACCCACATTTGGATAGTCTGCACTACGACACCCCAGGTACATCAGGGAAAAAACTAGCGAGCGATAAGCCCTTATAATCATAAAATAATCAGGATAAAGGACAAAATCCCCCATAATCTGCCAATGCAAAAGATAATGTCTTACATAGCATTATATAGCTCCTCG
>JBBPRB010000926.1:0-11746 GCA_038092815.1 Hortiboletus rubellus | reverse complement strand
CAGAGACGGAGACACAGCCGCGGATAAATGGGTTCGATGCGGCTGCACGGACGTTGACGTTGGCATTTGATGCCAAGGCAGTGGGTAAAGTATTTCGGGATCCGCGGGAGGATGCGTGTCTGCCTGACGAGCGGGTGTTTATCGTATCGTGGGTGGATTATTGCAACAAGTATGGGATGGGGTATGCGTTGACGGACGGGTCCGTGGGCGTGCACTTTAACGACAGCACCACATTGATCCTCGCTGCGGACAAACAGTGAGTGTCCGTAATGACTTTGGTGCACGTTCTGACTGCTAGCACAGTCACTTTGATTATATCTCATCCCGACGACATGGACAGGTCTATGTCCGGAAGAATTACTCGGTCTCGGAGTTCCCGGAAGATCTCAAGAACAAGGTGTATCTGCTAAAACATTTTGAGCGTTACATCATGGATCGACTGTATGGCGACTATGAATATACGTTTGAAGATGTCGACCGGACGAGGGGGATGGACTTTGTGCAAAAGTATCTACGCATGAAGCATGTTATTGTATTCAAGATGAGTCATGACGTTCTCCAGGTAGCTCTTTATTTTATTTCCCCGTTGTGTCCCACGTTGTCTCACCGCGCGCTAGTTCAACTTTTACGACCACTCGAAAGTTATATTGTCTTCGCACGGTCTAGTCGTGACGCATATCGACAAGAATTACAAGTTGACGCGGTACACGTTGAGTGAGGTGATGGCGCAGGCTGTGCAAGGCCCGGTGGCAATGGATGCGGAGCAGGCCAAGTTTCGACAGCGGTTGGTGGACAAGCTCAAGTATTGCAAGGAGGTGCTGACTAGCATACGGAATGCGAGTGCGGGAATGGAGGCTGAGGTGAGTGGGAAGGCATCCAAGGCGTCGTTGAGGTAGGGCGTTGAGAGCTTTGTTGTCGGTACGCTGTTACTTTTTCATAATGTCGTTTCGCTATCGTGTGGACATTTATGCAAGTTTGAGGATTTAGTTGCATGGGTCTGATTTTCTTTCTTTTTTTTGTTGTCTCTCCGCGTTGATCGTATTGGTGTCTGTACCACGATGACCCGAAGGCGAAGAATGGTCTAGGTCATGTACCATGCATAGTGCGATACCCGAGAACTCTTGTGAATGTGGATACAGAATTGAATTCCGCCGGGAGTGGAAACGGATGAGATCACTAGCACTTTCGTTCTAACGCGTGTTTAAACCAGCAGTGCATTATTCGTTGACTGGTAAGACGTTTTGCTATGCATTCTCTTACCGCTGCGCAAGCGGTGTGGCAGGACGAGGTACTGCATGTTATTGGCAAACACGAGGCACACGGGCGCAACACCAGCGTGTGAGCTGATCCATATCACTATCGATAAGACAAAAGGAGCACCATACATCGTGGGGAACTTGTGGGGTTCCTAACCCTGCACCCTATCAAGTTTCCTTTCTACACTTGCGCACTGCGGACGGGTATGCAGTCGACAGGAAAAGGTATGTGCTTGTCGTTAGCGAGTATCTATGACTGCCTGTAGACTTCCAGATGGCTTGAAAATAATTGAAACCAGTGATAAGCATCGCATACACGCAGTCTTCTTCGCAGAAGATGGCAAGCAGATATTGAGCGGCGGTCAAGAGGGGATGCTTCGGCGATGGCGAGTAGATGACGGACACGAAGTTGGCGAGCCAATTCGAGCAGAAGGAGCAGAGATCTATGCTGCTGCGCTGTCGCCGGATCAAAAGTGGTTGGTGTGTGGACTCAGGCTTTTAGATCGGAGTGATGGAAAGGCGTGGGCCAGGGTATGGGATGCGCATACTCACGAAAAGGTCCTGGACATCCCCGGTCACACAAACACAGTATGGTCGGTCGACATTTCGCGCGATTCGACGAAATTTGCGACGGGAGGGTCCGGCGGACTCGCGTTCATTTGGAGCATAACCACTGGCGAACAACTTCTCGGGCCACTGCAGCACGACGGTTGGGTGGTGGCAGTGCAATTTTCTCCAAATGGTGACCGGATCGCCACCGCTATGGCCGAAAACCCGGATGCAAAGTCGATCCGCATCTACAACACCGACAATGGCCAGCAACTGTGGGACATCCCATACTCGACCAAAAACATTATATCGTCACCGCTCACCTGGTCGGATGACGGTCGTCAAATTTTTGCTGTCTCGTACGGCGAAGTCAAGTGCTTTGATACGGCCTCGGGATCCCTGCTCAGCAAATGGTCCATTCATGACAACGGATTTCCTACCTGCATCGCCCTCGCACGCAACCAAAAGTTCGTCGTCATCTCCGCATATAATTCATTATCTTTTTGGGACACCTCTACGCACAAGCAAATTGAGACAGTTATCGACCACGAAAGTCCAATTTGGTCCACTGCACTCTCGCCCAATGACGACTGCGTTGCGACTGGGGAAGAAAACGGGAAAGTCATGCTGCGAAGTCTTCGTGACGTCCTTCCGGTCTCGTACTTGACAGTGAACGTAAGTGATTACCTTGGGAATATTGTCGGATCTGAGACGTCATGGTCTTCTCCCTTTTTTTCCCCCTCGCATCGTGAGTGTGTTCAAATAACAACGCCTCTCTGGTTCTAACATCTCCTCCGTCACAGTGCCCCAGTTACCCTTCATGTATATCAGTGATGCGGCATTCAAATTGTGGACCCAGGGTGACTTGGTTCGTGTCGAAGAACTCTTTGCAGATGACATCATGCATCCCTCGAATCCTTTTCACCACGCACGTGCACTCGCTCACCGCGCTCTTGTGCGGACCCGTTTGGAACGGTATGAGATGGCCATCGACGATGCCAAAAAGGTAAATTAAGTGATCTCTCGCTCCATGTCGTGTTGACTATCGCACGCCAGTCTATCGACGTTCAGCAATCCATTATTGGTTATATCGCACACGCAATCGCCCACGTCGGAAATGGGGAGTACGAGTCAGCCACGCGTGTATTCGACCTCGTGTTCAGCGAGGGTATCCCGAGTGAAAACAGACTTCTTCTGTTGATCAAGGTATGCGCCTGTCATTCTCATCGCTGCCTTGTCCCGACCTTTCGTTTCTCTCAGGCTATCGTCTTGTTTGAATGCGGAAAGCACGAGAATGCTATTTTGCGTGTGGATGACTTGATCGATATAGTGAAGGACAAGTCGTCATATATCGCCGTCCGGGTAGGTGCACGGTAGGATTGAAACAGTCAGGTTGACAAGGCATTGTTCAGGCTCAAATGCTCCTCTTACTTGGAAGTATCTCGATGAGAGAGGGAGACAACGAACGGGCGATAGAATTGTTTAAGCGCGCGCAAGAAGCCATCCCATTCGGACAGGGTCCTTACCTGGTGGTCATCTCGCTCGTAAGCTAATCTTTGTTCTTCTACCATCCCGCTAACTGTATTTGAAAGCTATTTGGATGGGATTTTGATAGACTGGCCATCACGATTCAGTTACGACTTTCCAAAGCCATGTATGCTGCAGGCCATTCTGAAGTGGCAGACTCACTTTCTACTATGGTTGAAACCCTCAGTGAAGAAGTGTTGACAGGAGAGGTGCCCACAGATTGGGACCCCAGTATGCCTTGTCGCGACCCATCTAGATTGACATGCATTGAGATTTTGATGTCAGACCTCATTCAAAAATGTCGCACGACACTCGAAAGCAATGGTGATGTTGCGGTGGAGTCCAAGAATCTCCAGGGAGCCATCGCTCAATACTCCACTGCACTATCCCTGAATCCATCGAACCCCGGGGGTCTGCTTGTCAAGCGCAGCAACGCACGAGCAATGCTGGGAATGTGGGAGGATGCGTTGAAGGATGCAGATGGGGTATGGCTTGGCTCTCCTTGGTGTCTGAGGATTCAGAACTCAACCGACGCAGGCAATCAAGGCAGATCCTTTAAATCCACGGGGATACGAGCGAAGGCATGCGGCCCTGCATGCTTTGCAGCGCTACGATGAAGCAATGGAGGCATTCACTCGCATGTTTTCGCTCGTCGAGGGGTCTCTCGATGAAGACATCCGTCGTTAGTTTCATCTCACCAGCGTCAAAATATGATCGTAATTTATATTCCACAGAATTACGCAAGAAATATGTTTCACCCTCCCGGTCGGAGATGATCATCAACAACGTCGTTCGTGGGGTCATGAGGGTATGCCCGCTTGCGCTCATTGACGTCAAGAGTGGTCGTCTGTGTGACGGACCGGAACGAGTGCACGCATTCAAATCGGAATCGCAGTTCAAAGAATTGGTTTCTTCGATTACGGAGGAGTTGGACAACGGACGGATCCGGCAAGTAGTGGAAGAATACTTCCAATACGTGACGCTCTCGCATGTATGGGAAGGCAAGGAACCATCGTTCCAGGACGTGAATCTGGCCAACTCGGTCTGGGATCTGGATTCGTCGCCCCTGCACGAGAAGTTGCGTAAATTCTGCGAGGTGGTTCGCGCGGACGGATATCGGTGGGCATGGAGTGACACGTGTTGCATCGACAAGACGGTCAGCACGGTGTTGAACCAGTCGCTCAAGATGATGTACACATGGTACGAGGCATCGGTGGCCACGTTTGTTCTCCTCGCGGATGTAGACTCCCCGTCAGCCCTTGGGGATCTCACAAACAGTATCTGGATGACGAGGGCCTGGACCGCACAAGAGCTTCTCGCAGCAAAAGTGGTCCGATTCTATACTCGGGATTGGCAGCCATACCTCGGTGACACCCGTGCCAATCACAAGGAGTCCCCGGAGATCATGCAGGAACTCGCAAATGCCATCGGCGTCGCTCGCGAAACCATTATCGCTTTCAACCCTGATAATCTCAGTGTCAGAGCGAAACTGCGACTAGCTTCGGGGCGCAACGCGACGGTGGAAGAGGACGTTGCATACTCTCTGATTGGTATTTTCAAGAGTGATATCCGGCCAGACTACGGAGAGCAAGATGCTGCGCTGGGTCACCTGCTGGAGGAGATCGTGGCCCGTTCAGGCGAAGTGACAGTGCTTTCCTGGACCGGCGAGTCTTCACCATACAACAGCTGCCTTCCCGCCACCCTAGCAGTGTATAGTCAAACACCGCATGCTTCCCCTGCTCTCCCGGAGGCTGAAATGGACGTGCGTATTGCGGCATTAAGAAGTACACTATCACGGACAGATGCTGTATCGATACTCGACAAGGTCACCCGTTTACCACCAGCCCGTTTCGCCACCCGTCGACTACACCTGCCATGCATCATCTTCACGGTCAGAAAGCTCGGTGTACCAGACTTTGGGGGTCCAGAGAACCATTACCGTGTTCGGGTGTTGGGGATTGGTAACGTGGAGTTCCAGACACGTGACAGGCTCTCATTGAGTGAGCGACGCAAGCTCATCTTCGTACATCCTTGGATCCACGATCTGCGCGATCCACTTGATGGATTTGCCTGGGAAAGTGCGGTGGACGACGACGAGTACAACACTACTCCTGATAGCGCCTCTGAAGCAGGGTCTGCACCTACCTCACCATTGGAAGCTCCCCCCATGAATGACTACACTCGAGCCTTGCAGCTGATCATTCGTTTGCAACAGCCATTCCATGTGCTATTGCTGCAGCAGCAACCCAGTGGAGAGTTCAAGCGGATCGCTGCCGAACACGAAATCGTCGTACCAGGAATTGATCGCGGGATCAACTTTGCTAGGGATGTGCGTATCAAGGTCGTGGAGATATTGTGACGCGCGTATGTGCCTTTATCAATCTGTTTCTCTCCTTGTACGTTGTTGTCACCCTGCTGTCTCGTTGTCTGTTTTGGCCGTCGCATCATTTTCTCCTCAATCATTGTAGTGTTCTGCTTTGTGTCGTTCTATTGCCTTGCATCGTGCCGCTATCTGGTATACCGGGTATCATACTGTCCACGAGCTGATGACAATTGTATTCGTTACAATGTACAAGAATGCGATCCATATAACAATCCACAGAACGGCGATGTATAGACATTCTCTTTCTCATATGTCGGAGGACCTGGTATTGGATAGTCAGGGGCGATTTAGCCATCACCCTTTCCGTTATGGGGTAGTCAGAGAGTCCTGCCTTCCTGAAAGGCTACCGCGGAGTGGTGCCCGCTGTGAGCGGGAACCGTCATCGAACGGGTGATGCTGAGGTGTTGCTGTTGGCTTGAATTCGCTTTCGTTCGAACGGTGCGTGCAGTGCAGTCGTCGTGGCAGCGTTCAAACAGGTACTAGCTACTTGATGGGCAGTGTCGGCACAGAGGTAGAGTAGCGCTGACTGTTGAAGCGTATGATGGTCGAGTCAATATTTTCCAGGGGCTGAACATGCGAGCATGGTTCGCAAGGTCGTCAGAAGCGCAATCGGGGCGGTGACATTGCAGTCAGATGGTCGTGGGCGGACAGGGTCATCGAGGTGACTTGTGGCGACCGTCACATCGCTCCTGTTTGCGATAGTCGTTCCAAACCTTGGAATTTGCCTCGAAGTGCTCCAGAAGCTGTGGAATGTCAGAAATGTACGGCGGTCATTTTGGACAAAAATTTTGTAGTGCGCACATCGTTCGTTGCTGCCGGGCCGTTTCTGGGGCAGTCGGCCAACGCTCTTGGCTGATAGTGCGTTTTTCAGGCAGCACCTCCATGCACAAGATCAACGTTTAGGGTTTTTTGCTGACTGCAGTGGTCGGGTTGAACGCGCTACAGCGTGGGAGGCTCCTGCCAAACTCAGTACATTACAACGGCCTTTGAACTCAACTTAGTCGGCGACTTTGCGCTCATCGAAAACCCTGGTGAGAGGAAGAAGTCTTTGGATGTCGCTGAGTGCGCTGGGGAGAGGAAAGGAGTGAACATTGGTGATGCTATGTACGACAATGTTCAACTACGGAGAGAGGATGCGAGTAGAGAAGAGTGGGTGGAAGCGCGGAGCGCTAACCGGTCCTGAACGGAAGCCAGAACTGCCGGGCAGAGTGTGAGCTGCGATCCCCGAAGAAAAGGAGTGGCCGGCGACGCGTGTAGCGAAAGCGGTATGCCCGGGTGGTAGGAGGCGGACGTGACTCACCAGAGAGACTATCTGCGAATGGGGGGTATAGTGTAACGAAGGAAGGATTCCTGGATGTCAGGGGTGGCTTGCATGTAGGGGGCGAGGATTTGTGCGTGCTTGCGGAGGTATATGAGGAAGGCGTTGCTGGCCCATCGCCCCTTGACTTTGACTACGTCGAAAGGGATGTTGCGCAGGAGATACTCCAACGTTGAGCCAATGCGTAGACCGTGCCCCTTGAGGGGGGTGATGTTTGCCCTTTTGGCTGCGCTGTCCAGTGTTTTCAGGAATTTGGAATGGGTGAGCGGGCGGTGGGAGTTTTGGGCAAGGTAGGCGAAGAGGTGGTGGTTGTGTGGAGGGTTGTTGACGAGGAAATGGTTATTGAGAGTGTCCAGAGGGTCTGTGGGGCCGTTTTGCTTTGCCCAGTTGACGTCCTCCCCAGAGGGGGAAGACTTGGTTCTGGGCAGGTGGAAATTGGTAACTTTGAGGTTGTGGCAGTCGCGTTGGACACTGACGTGGCTCCTCGTGATGTGCCGGGAGGGATCAAAAGCGGTCAGGTTGCTGACGGTGAACTCCCCGACGCGGGCGGTAGTGAAGAATATTGTTGTGAGACATGCAAACACGGCGGCATCGAGGGGCTGGGAGAGGTTGAGACTGTTGAACGAACTCATATTACAACGGTAGTAGTTCATTTATAGTAGTTAGTTCACGCGCACTTCATGTAGCGTATATAGCTTTCGGACTCAGTCATCTGAGTTCTAATTCACTCTTGACCAGCAACCGCTATCATCACTGAGTTACCACCCACAGCAGGTAAGCCAAGTAACTGCGTACTGCATGCTTCCGACAGGTTATGAGCCCTGGTGATCGTGCTGTGCGACTTACTCGCCGCCATCACTTGGTTTCACCTGCTCCCGCCCTCAGATGCGCTCTGCGCTCTTTGGTGCAGTAAGTCGCGTTCTAATGCGTCTTTATGCTTGAACACATGCGACATGTCGTGCCCTACGTGTTTTTACGCTTGGGCACATGCGACCAGATCCTGGACATAAGGGGAGACTATGTCTCACCGGTCCAAGGACTCTGAGAGCGTAATGCGCGTATCTACGCCCCTTCCCTCTTTCTCTTTTTCATACTAAGCTGGAAGTTAACTGACGCCTCTCTGTCCGCAGACCTAAACCCTTTCTCACTATGTCCTCAAAGATCGACACCTCCAACGCCAACAAGGTCCCTGACCTCACCGGCCCTAACTATCTCAAGTGGCGCTCTCTCATGCAGGCCTACCTCCGAACCCTCGGCGCTTTCTGGGCTATCACTACCGACTGCCCCAACGAGTTGACCGAAGGAGAGTCCGACCGGGTCCTCAACCAGTCTCGCATCGACGACTGGCACACTGCCAATGAGAAGGCCCTCGGCGCCATGGTCCTCAAGATGTCCCCATCCCTCGCCCACCCTTTCTATAACGCGGACTCGGCAAAGGACGTCTGGAACGCCCTCGAGGCGAAATTCTCTACCCCGTCCACCGCCTCCAAATACTTGGAGTTTAAAGCGATGATGGACACGGTCATTCCAGAGGATCAGCACCCCCAGGCCGCCTTTTCGAAGTTGAAACAACACTTCGACCTACTCCGGACCTACCAGAATGAGGTCCCCGCTTCCCTCCAATCCCTCATCGTACTAGCGAAGTTACTGCGGTACATGGACGTGTTCACTCAGCTTCTGAACATGTCCACCTCCGGCACCGGCACCTCCTCTGTAAAAGGAAAGGAGAAAGATGACGAGGACCCGACCAAACTTCCCGCCCTTGATGAGATCGAGCGGATGACCCTTGTTGCCTGGCAGCAATACATCTCGAAGCGTAAGCCTGCGGACCCCCAGTTCCAGCAGCAACAGCAGCAGCAGCGCCCACAGGGGCAGCAGCAGCAGGGGGGGAATCAGCAGCAGCAGGGAGGCCCGCAGCAGAAGAAGAAGAAGACCACTCGTGGTCAGCGCTCCGCGCAAGGGCAAGCGAAACAAGATGCTTGCGCCCAACGCCGCGAAAACGCGCACTTCAACAACGCCAGCCCCTCCTTCGCCTTCTCCGCCGCCATCATCATCGACCCTGCCATCGTTGAGGCAGGACCTTCTGTCGTCGACCCTCGTCGACACGCACACACCACCGGCGAGGCCCACTATGGCCCACCAGCATTTCCCCAGACCAAGAACGCGATATCCCTCGCTCGCCGACTGGAAATCACTCCCACTATCGAGACCGTAAGACGTCTTGACAAAGTTGCGAATCGTAAACTCACTCACACCCCCATCGTCAACTCTGGCGACTATGACTTCGGCGCCCCCGGTCCCTCGCGTCCACTGCAATACAAGGACCACAAGATGGATTCCCCCATCCACCACCTTTCCTCGTCCTTCTCCGGTACTTTTGGAGAGGACACACCCTCCTACGAGGATGCGATGCTAGACGACTCGTCTTTGCTCCTCAACCGTCTCCACCCGCGCGTTGAATCCCCTGCCCCCATCGAGATGGATGAAGACACTGTCTCCATCCACTCCGGCCAGGCAGAGGCCGGCGAATTTTTCGCCACCCAAGAAGACTTCTACGCCCAAGAAGAGGAAGAAGAAGAACTCCCCTTCGAAGAGTACTTCGACTTGGACGGTGGATATGAGGATGAAATGTACGTTCTTCCCTCGTCCCTCTCACATCTCTCAGACACTGATGAGCGACTACCTTACTCGCCACAGTATGTAGATTTTATTCTATCGTCTGTAGTAGATAGTGATGAAATGGACATCGTCTCTACGCTTCCTTACTCCCTGTGTGATGGTTGTGAGGACCACAAAACTAAAGGAAAAGAAAAAGCGTATACACAGAAAGAGGACACAGAAATGTGGCTCCTCGATTCTGGAGCTTCGGCTCACTTTACCAACAACTTCGACGCTTTCGTCGAGTATCAGGCGTATCGCAAACCTCGCTACACCCAAACTGCGAATGGTAAAGCACCAGTCTTAGGCGAAGGCAGCGTCCTTATCCGCTACAAGGAGAACATTGTGCGACTATCGCCAACAATCTACATGCCAGATTGTACCATTAACTTGATCTCTCTTGGCACACTCCTAAAGGATAACTGCCTACACGCCAGGAGCACGAAAGGCTTCATGCACGTCATTGATGACTGCACTAAGCGCGACCTAATCAGTTTCCACTCCCATGGAAACAGTACTATGTACTGGGTAAGAGCCCCTATCGTCCATGATCACACACGAGCGAATATCAATATGATCGCCATTGATTATGAACTGCTCCATCGCCGCCTTGGGCACCCCTCAAAGGATGTCTTAAGAGCTGCGCGAAAACATATCAGAGACTTCCCAAGCGTGACTATTCCGCCTGTGGAACCCGTTTGCCCCGGCTGCCAGCTAGGCAAACAGCCTAATCGCCCCTTTGTCGCAAATGATGCTCGCGCGAAGAAACCCTTTGAACTCGTACACTCTGATCTGAAGTCCTTTGAGACTGAATCATACCACAGATCGAGGTACATTATCGTCTTCTATGATGATTACACGTCCCAAGGATGGATTAAACCCCTCCGAACTAAGGACCAGGCACTTGGTGCCACTAAAGAGTTCATAGGGTACATCAGCAATCAGTACTCCACCTCGATTAAAGGCTGGATGTCCGATGCAGGGGGAGAATACAAATCAAAAGCCTTTGGGCAATTGATGCGCGACAACGGCATTCATGTCTATGAGTCTGCGCCCCATACCCCACAGCAAAACGGACGTGCTGAGCGATTCATTCACACTTTAATGGACAAAGCACAGGCAATGCGTCTTCACGCTTGCCTACCCGATTCTTATTGGGAGTTTGCTATTCAGCATGCGATACATGTGTACAATCGCACTCCCAAACGAGGTCTAAACTGGAGGACACCTCATGAACTTCTAAACAAAGTTCCTCCTACGATTTCTCATCTACGCGTCTTCGGATGTGCCGCGTATGTTCACCTCCCAGTGGATACTCGTGGGGGTAAACTGCAACCCAAATCGCAGCTAATGATTTACCTTGGCATTGCACCAGGTAATGAGCGCAATTATTTATTCATGGGCCCCAATAACGCGCTACACACGTATGCGCATGCCATCTTTGATGAGAACCTTTTTCCCAGGTGCTCAGGGGCTCGGCCGCATAAGCCGGTAAGCACACCTCCGCAACCCCACAAGCACCCAAGAAACCCCTCGCACCCACATTCAAATGAGGAAAGCGATGATGATGACTTGCCGGGCCCTACAGAGCGAAATCACCGTGCCCCTTCAAACCCAAGTCCCCTACCTTCTGAGCGAAACCCTTCGCCTGAACCAGTTGCCCCAGAACGGTCACCCTCTCCTCCTCGTACCCCTCCCAGGAGACTTCCTCCTTTGGATGCCCCTCCTGCCTTGCCACGCCGATCTGAGCAAATTAGGCAACCACCTCGCCGTCCAGGCAATGTTTATGGAGAGCGCCATAACCCGGTGCAACAAATTAAAGAAATTGAGCGCGACTCGCGCTGGAAAGACCTAACTGGTCAATCCACCCCTTCTGCGCCGGAAACACCTAACGTTCCCGGTGCCATGCCTCCATCCCCCACTCCTTCCGAAGATGACGTCGAACGCATGATCCGGGAAGGGGGAGACGCTATGGTAGTTTACCTATGCGCAAAGGCAGTACCCCTAGACGAAAGACCTAATAAGCCTAATTATCGCGAATGGTCCTACAAGGAC
>JBBPRB010000925.1:0-11747 GCA_038092815.1 Hortiboletus rubellus | reverse complement strand
CGACGACACTACTGCGGAGGCCACTACCGCCATGACGCGAGGAAAAATGAACGGGCGATCGACATGTCTGCAGCGAGCCCACCAACCGCCTGGGTTCCCTATCCCCAATTCTCGTTATGTGGAGATGCGAACCACGTAAGCTGTGCAAGTGCAAGTGTTCTGCCAGTCCGAATCGCTTGTCGAGGCCTCAGTGGGCACCGTGACAGGCATCCGTTGGCATACAGGACCCGCGCACCCAAGTCATATTCCTGTTCCCAAACTCATCCGTGCATAGGCAAGAGCTGCAGGTACAGGTACGGGTAAGGGTCCAAGCCAGAGCTCAGAGGGATCATCCGCGCCACCATGAATTTGGCCGGTCCCTCCGAAACATTCTGTGTGCACGCACAATTGAAACACTGGTGTTCCACATTCCTTCCTGACAAATGGACCGACATTGGCAATTCATCATAGCGTGCGACCAGTTCTCGATTAGTTCTCGTGCGATATCAATCGTGTCGCTCCACCGACCAGTCCCTTTCAGACGGAAAGCATGCGCAACTGAACGCTTGGACGCGAGGAGTACAACATTCCAAAGAAATGCTGACAGGGCGAACACTCCCCATGCACTACGGACAGCGTCGAGCAAGTAGATGTGCTTATTCTTTCCAGAGAATGGAATACGATGGTTTGCAGATAACACATGAAGATGTTCTCGCGTTAACGAACTAAGCAATATTTGCCATTTGCAATGGCAGTAAAACTTCATGTGGGTATACCACACGCAAGTCAAGAGGCACTGAATGAGTAATAAATTCGAAATCTCAGCGTAGCTCGGCAAGTGTTACGGTGAATTAAATGGACGACGATCTGAAGATAGTCTTCTAGCACACTATCGACGTTCACACGGTCTGGTCCCTAGACTGTGGGTGGATTCGCCAGGTTCCAGAAGCGACTACCCCAGGATTTCAACCTTCTCGGTTCAAAATGGCAAGAAGCGTTCATTTCCACCCGACCGGTCTGGTCAACAGACTACATTTCACCATCCAACCTGTTCATAAGTTTGGAAGACCAGCAGCCATCATGGTGAATGCGTGATAGGCAAAAGCAGCATTGACTTTATTATCTACATAGTTCTACAGATAAAATATACGTAACGTTGGGTGTCATTTTCATGGTTGCGCCTCCTCCATCCTGACCCATAAGCCGTCCTGGAAGCGAGCTTAGAATCACCGCGAGAGAAAAAGGTATCTCGGGACACTCACATGGACATACATAGTTAGGTGACTCCGGATGATGGCCTTTTCTACACCCTTTCGACCAGGGGCCTTTGCCCATTCAGTGGGTGCAAGTGTCTGCACATCTTCCGCAAAGGAGACCGAGGAGAAAGCTTGAAACAGGCGGACGAGGAAGAAAGAGACTTCATTGTACGCAAACTACCGAGGTGTCAGAGTGTTAAAGAAAAATGGATTAGGCAACGGGATATCTACCTGTTGACCCAGGCAGATCCTTGGGCCGGCATTGAAAGGGACAAAGATGAACGGGTTCGGAGTCAAGTACCTATGGAGCCGCTCGTCGAGGAACCGATCTGGGTCAAATTCCTCCGCTGCGGAAAGATAGATGAGCACAAAACACGGGAGAAGGCGATACTACCCTCACCATCTGGCCCCCAAAGATCCTTCCGCCGGTGCATGAGAAAGACT
The DNA here is from genome assembly GCA_038092815.1 of Hortiboletus rubellus. Lineage (NCBI taxonomy): Eukaryota > Fungi > Basidiomycota > Agaricomycetes > Boletales > Boletaceae > Hortiboletus > Hortiboletus rubellus. The sequence goes on along the minus strand of JBBPRB010000925.1, from coordinate 10,068 downwards.
GAATAGGGTACACTGAACATCTTTTTTCAGCATGGCGAGAGTGATCGACTTCACTTGTGTCTTACCGTGTGTTTGCAGGAACATAAATGGGTTGCCCTCCCTTGGCTGCAGGGAAAACCACCGGAGCGGTACTCGTCCTAAGGACGCATAAGTTCAAATATCAGCTGAAAGATGTGTTAGCCGCACCTGCTGTTGAACGGACTAGGGAACGAATTGGTCAATGTCCTTCCCCTTCGGACGTGAAACGAGGCAGGCTTACACAGGAGGGTATAGTCGCAAAGTTTCTTCGTGTGCCCGTGAGTCGACGATGTTAGTTAGAAAGGTTCAAAACGGCGTACCGTTAATGACTGCCTTCAAATATTTCATCTCGCGCAAGTCTTCCAATGTGGGACTCCTTGAGTTACCAACTACGGTTAGGATCTCCTCGCGAAGTTTGTGAAGTACATTGGGGTGTTGTGACAACATCCAAACGACAAACGTCAGCGTGCCCGCGGTCTATCACAGAAGGAGGTCCATTGGTTTGAACGTGTAATGGGCGATTTACGCAGGAAACATGCTCACCGTGTCCCGGCCTGCGATCATGATGTTCAAGATTTCGTCTCTTATCACGGCAAGATCTGTATGATCGATAAAGATGAATGCATAAAACGACATTTAGAGTCAATGGCTCACCTTCTGTGTAATTAACAAGGTGATCAAGCAGCGTTTCTCCTTCCAAAACTTCCCTCTCCTTTTCGTTTCCATTAGGAATCATGCCAACCTCTTTCAACTCCTGCTTCTTCGACAACGCTGCTTTCAAAATTGGGTCGATGAACTCGTGACAAACATGCATATGCTTCCCAACACGATCGCTCCAAAACTCGAACAGTCTCCATGGACTCCCGAAGCGTCCTCGGTACGAGGTCGCTAACTGCGCTTCAAGGAATGCATGGGCAAATTGGTTGGCAGGGTGGTTCTGGAATGCGACGCTTGTACCAAGTGGCGAGTTTGGAGGATAAACAAGCCCGGCAGAAAGGGAGCGGACGTCTTGCGCGAACAAGAACTCTGTTGCAGAATCCAAGGTAAATCGAGATATCATATCCTAGATCCGCGCGATCAGCGACCACAGCTACGCATATTGGTAGCGTTAGTACCTGGAAATCAACTGGATAGCCCTGTCTCAACCTCGCTTTCACCTGTTCTATGGCATCATCGGCATGCTTTTCAAATATTTCAAAGTCACTGATTCGGTCCTTGTTGAAGAACGGGCGGGTCATTGAGCGATGAAACCTAGTACAGAAGGATATTTCAGTGTGTGGTGGCGTCTATGATGGTTTGTCAACACACTTCCATATATCCCCTACAGAACATCAATTAGCGTCAAACAAGACGAGTAAAAAGTGATCTTACCGTCGGAATTAAAGACACCAGTTCCGAGGAGGGAAACTGCAGTATCATAGAATATCGGCCCTAGAATGCTTCTTAGATCGACCAACGCCACTCTCGGGTATAGCCATACCTTTGGCAAAAGAGTTGAATTGCGTCGCGAGGAGTGCCTGATGACCGTGAGGAGAAATGTCTTCGACAAAAGTAGCGAACTTGCCTTGACATGTTCTGGCTCTGTGGTGAAAATCTATGGACCTCATGAGCGATTGGCGTCTCAGCCCCTATGATTAAGGATGGACTTGCCCTGTTCTCCCAGAGGATCCCAAGGGTGATCGCATTCCCGTTGTCCTTACACTGTTTCTCGATCACTTCCCCTGCGTGGTGATGAGCATGTCATCTTCATCTGATCACCGGCCCAAGTCGCACATACCCATGTATCCACTGCGGGAGTTCCAGACACTCGTGAGCAGCAAATCCAGGCCACCGGGCCATTTGGTGGGTACTCGAGGCGCCAGGATGGCACCATTCATCGCAGCCTGACGTCTATCGTGGAAGTCTGCATACGTGCTCCTGCAAGCCAGAACCAGTGGAAAAGATGCCACATAGAAGGGCACCTGGAGCCAAACAGGAATGTACACATTGAAAACCGTATTCAGAAGCCGGATCCCACAGAGGGCTAGAACTGGTGGGAGGATTATACGGGGAGCGTTCGCAGTGATGAACGCGATGCCAGGTGGAAGCTCCATGTTAAAGAGATTTGCTAGGGGCCGATGTCTGTGAGGACAATTATTTGATCCATGGGATTTATATATCACGAAATAGCATGTGTTTACCTCCTGAAGTTCCCGGTCAAAGGCAATGATTGCGTGTGCGTGGGATGGGGGCAGAGGCTCGCGCATGTACTGGTAAGCGAGTATTATGATATACATGTACTGGTGAAACAGGTCCTAAAACGCCGATCATGACTACGGTGTTTTGCGATAGGCATGCGCCAGGCGGACTGTATCCCAGTACTTCTGGTACCACCTGATCCCTGGTGAGTGAACTCTCCAGTACTGACGATGATCCACACTGCGGTAAATCAGAGTCCGTTTCCTCAAGGATCTTCAAATCGGAATCATGTGGGGTTATTGAGCGGTGGTAGGTGGCGCTCCGGCGGTTGAACCACCGGATACCTGTAAAGGGCAACTTGCGCTGTGGGCCCGCGTTGCGGGCCGCAGTCTGATTCCGTCGGTCAAAACATCGAAGCCGCTGTACAACCGGCGGTGTCGCAAAGCCCCATATCGTTAGAATGCATTGGAGTGAAAATGAATTGCTAACTTACTAATTACTAATTTATATACCATTCTCAAAAATACATTACATAATTTCTCGGCATGTTGCGTCAAAGACTCAATGATTTTTCTGACAAGAATAATATTGAATAAACAAAGACAGCCAGTCGGACTCGAAGCTCACGTAGCCTAGCACCCATCGATCATCGATCATCGTCAAACAATGACATTTGAGGACGAGCACATGTGCTTTCTGAGACGCTGACCAGCATATGAGAACCATTCAATGGCTCGGCTCATGCATCGTGCCTGTGCAAGATCATGCCTTAATGCCACTGGTATCTTGATATCTCGTAACTAGCGTGTGATAACAATGAGCTAAAATGAACGGCCGCTAAGTCAGAAAACTCTACAGAGTTGTGTGCCAGTTGATCACTGGCAAGTTGAACTGCGGCCTGCCAAATAGCGCAACGAGACAAACAGAGCCTGAGTCAGTGATCACGAGTCAAGATCAGTGAGATCATCAAACGTGGGATATCACCATCACCATGATGATCCGGAAACCAGTTTTCAATGGATTTGTTACCCGGTGGGCCCGGACAACAGACCTGCCAGGGGGAATTTCACTGAGTCAGCCTGATAATCGCGTGCACGCATGTCGTAACCAAGTTAGTGCGGCGAACAAGCCATTTACGCAAGAGACCCACTGTCCACCTGTTCCTCCTGGCAGTCGTTTCGAGAACAGAGGACGTTACCCCGGGCCTGTCTTTCAAGTTCTTTGTACGACTCCTCACTAGCGACGGTTAGCAGTCGTCATGCTCCGCCATAGCACCGGCCCGGTTCAAGCTGTGCCACTGCACGTCCCCGAAGCCAAACTGGACAAACGGCTAACCTCGTTTTTACCGACCTCTGTTTCTCTGTTTGGATCGCGTTCAAGCTCTTCGTCGATTCCTCGGAGCTATGCCTCGAGTGGTGATAGTTGCCCCGCTACCAGTATCGTCATGTGTAGGTTCATTCAATGGACTTGGTCGAGTCTTGCAAGCAAATTCCGGTATGTAATACCATTTTCAGGACTTTGTGGTGTACGAAGGATGTTTCCTTTTCCATTTGAGCCACGTCGTACTGGACTTTCAGCCGCCCATTTGGCCCGGGCACAGCAATTGAGCGTGTACTAATCGGCGTTCTGCGCCCGTTTTTCAACGGCCCGGTATCTGCTATCACATGCATCATGTGCGTGCACTCATCTCCATCCAGCTGCGCAGAGAAGTTAGAATCCACAATATTCACCAGCACTAGCAACATGCCCGGCGCAGTGTCACCACCGGCAGAGCATCATCGCATCAGACTGCATACCTTACAGAGATGGTCCTATTATCTCCCCGGATGCATCAAAAGCGGCGGTTGCCGGTGCACGTCACTTCTCCGGTCCTGTATGCACTCGTCTTATGAGTTGTGCTTGTTATTTCCGGGTTCGAGTCGGAATTAGCTTGCAGCATCGAATCCTGCCATGATTGTTACCGGAGATGCGACAGAGTAGACTGGACGGGGTTAAGCCTCGTACTTGCAGCACACAAGACTCCCCGGTGGCTCTCCTTGAGCAAATTTTTAGGAAGGAAACAGCACCCACGACGATATGAGATGGTCGCCGGAGATACAATTTCCGAATCTGATGCGGAGATCGTGACTTCTTATTGTTACCACCGACAGAGAACATTCGGGTGGGATGACGCCGGTAGGAACTTTGATGAGATGAACCATTACGATAATGTGTATGGTGGAGTGTCAGGCTTGCGACCCTCAGGTGCGTTATATAGCCGCCAATGTGGGATACATCAATGCCAGATGAGTCCAAAGAACGTGGTTAACGTACACTAGAGTCCTTCGAAACAGATGATTTCGATTATACGCAGTTCGTAGCGCCCAAGCTGATCTCACCACCCGAGTTGCGTTTAGGGCAACAACTGACCTATCTACACGAATTAATTCGTCATAAATAACGGACACACGTAAAATAACAGACCTTACTGGCATTACTGGACCTACTGGCAGTCCAGTGGCGTATCAGATCGAAGCAGTCCGATCACCTCGGTGTCCTTTGTCATTCATTCATGAACGTAAAGTCCTGGGAGCGAATTTTAAAATGGGCTCCTGGGAGTTGCAAGGGTTGATGGGGCATTAAGGCGGGAAACCAAGCGCTGCTGTATAAGGGTCATCGCCGTGTGATTGGTCGGACGAGGTACTGACGACCTCGAAGTATCTGATATCAAGGGTGTATCGAGGTTGTACGAATGAATCACAACCCACCTTCCGTGGTATGAAGGCATAAGCCAAACAAGGGAGATGATGGACGAAATAGACAAAGACTCCACCTTTCCTTATTCAGCTTCTGGTAGTAAGTAGTCGCTATCGGACACTCAACGAAGAACCTGCCGCCCCTCACAAGTGCCTTGGTAGCAACCAGTCAAGTTCGGTTGTAATTCACCATGTGGAAGTTGGTTTCTCAGAAGTCACAGACAACTCCAAACCGTCGAGCTCCTAGAGTCTAAATGCTATTTGACACCATACTGAGCTGTATTCGGCGCAACTTGAACGCTCACCTAGTATCTGAACTATTTCGGGTGTGTCACTTGAAAATAACACGTGTGGGAGATGGAACTTACAAACCACTGGATCAACGTACTATTAGCTGGCCGTAAATGATTGGTGTCTCCGGATATCCAGGTGGTCATCTGGAGCCGTGCAACCTGTTCTAGCAAACCTTACACTCAATAGTATCCGAGTCAGGTTGACAAATTCTTTCAACGTTCTGCAACAAATACTAGTAGGGAGGAATACTTGGTTCCGATTACCAGGCTATGATTCAGAAAAACAGGAAATCTGAAATTCAGATTTCCTGTTTGAAGCCACACAACATTGGTTGCAATTAATCTTGAGTATGAGGTCACCCCGGGAAGAATTGAAGTTGAGGACGTCCATTGAATGATTGCCACAGTGGAAGCAGTCGGACTCGGACTCGTATCGGACGACCATGGACAGATGGCGTGTCGCCGCACCCTGCAAATGAGAAATTACGTACGCAAACTGAGTCTGCAGAAACACTTTCGAAATACGGCGTTGCTACTATTGCTTTTCTTGTCCCGCCCTCACGTCTCACGTCCATCCATAGCCAGAGGAACCTTCCTAATATTCAAAATTCCAGTAAATCTATACCAGCAGATAAACTATTTATGAGGCCTGTATAAGTGAAACAATAGGTATGGTACTGTATGACGTCATTTCCACGGGTGTGCAAACGGTGCACGAGTTATCCAGGGTATAAGTTAGGGGGGTAGACACTCTTCGAGCGAGTTGTTCCAATTACTGGGACGTGTTGGCAGCGACATTCAACCAGGCCCTGCAATATCTCGTTTAGGGAGCCTGAACGCGAAAAAGAAAACCGAACACTCACGCGCAGCGATGCGACAGCCCACTGTTCGTTGTCGACTCGTGCAAGTCCGTTGCGCCAGACGATGTCACGTTAAAGATCATCTCTGTGTCGCCATTTGCCCAGTTGCTCCACGGCGTGGGCAATATATCCGCCGAGTTGTACTTGTCGCCGGGGTTACCCGACCTTACCATCGCCAAAAAGCTGTTCGAGAACGCGGTAACAATCTCAGAAGTCGAACTGTGGTATGAATGGGCTTGTCACCACTAGTTACCAACACTCAATAACGACGACTCACGTTGAAAAGTAGTACCCAATATCTGAGCCGTGATTTGATGGCAGAACGGTGAATTCTCCCTGAACATCGTTCATATAAATGTTCACGGGTTATGGACATTAGATCCCTCACCTTCCAGGCATTGTTCCCGAATGCCTTCAAGAGGTAGTATGTAGGGCAGATGAAGATTGCTACGAGCAAATTACAGATCAGCGCGTGACGGACACAACCACCGGGTCGCTCCCACCTTCTCCCATCACGGAGTCTGCTTGCGCAACATTCGTGCCGAAGTCCGCGTACAGAGCAGCCAACGAGTTCGCCTGCGATGTCTGGATGTTCGGGAACAAGCCGCTTATATATTGCGACCCGCTGATAGTAAGCGACTGTTGCACGAATTGAGGACCCTCGTTGACGTTCGTGACGGAATAGAGTGCCTCCTATACATGAGGGAGGGTTTCAGCTGCGAACGACAGTTGCACTTGGTACGGCTTACCCCATTATGCTTGCCTTTCCCGAGTGTCTCGGTGGGGCGCTCGACGATGAGCGTTCCGTCGACGACGGGAACAAATGTTGCTGTGCCATAAAATCCATTCCCCTCGATCTGATTGTTCACGTCTGACAACGCGCTGGCGCTTGCACTGCGAAGGCAAGACAGGGAGTCCGAGCTCGATGAACAACTGCAGTGTCCCGACATCAAGCTCAGCGTCCTATCAAACAGAAAGCACGCTTACCCCGCTCCAGAGATTACTTTACTATAGAGCAACTGTATCGCAGGGTTTAACCATTGGCGTCAGGAAAACGCAGGAGCTTACTTCAGGTATACGTTCATTGTAGGTGTATTGTGGAGGTAGGTAGGTCGAACTTGTCATGGCATATTTGAAGAGTGGTGGTTGCGTATTACCACCGTTGGCAACAATGTGCTGTAGCACCGATCCAGCACCTATGCCAACAGGTTCAATGAACTGTTCCCCGAACAAGATAAGCAATGGCCAACCTGCAGATTGACCCCAAATTGTGACTCTCGTCGGGTCACCACCAAACGTTGAAATCTGTGAGGAGGTTAGCTAGTCTGTCAAGGCATAACGGAACCGATACCGACGTGATTTTGCACCCACTCCAGCGCAAAGGTCTGATCAACTATGGTGCAAGCTTAGCTTATTGTCTTTTGCCCAGCTCAGGAACTCACGTAAACCTGCGTTGAGCGCGCCTCCTGATTTAACTTTTGCGCCAGCCAAGAAGCCAAACAGACCAAGACGATACTGAATAACCACCGCTATGATGCTATTCTGCGACTGAAAGACGAGATTCGAGCCATCGTAGGAGCTGCCAGAAAGACCGACGTATCTTCAAACGCTCAGTCAGCTACCACCGCGTAGAAAATCAAATACTGGACGCTTTACCCTCCGCCATGAATCCAAACAACGACAGGAAGTCCCCCGGACGAAACTGGGTTGACGGTGGTACCAGGAACGTGCACACTGACAACAATCACAACGTCACCACCCGGCCGAGGAACAACATACGTACTTGAGGAACAAACAGTCCTCTGATTGGGTTACCGCACGCTTCGTGGCGCTGAGCGGGTTCATTGATGAACCTCCTAACCCCGCCTGGTAGCATTCGTTAGGCTCAGATGTAGCCTGCTGCACGCCGGACACCGTAGGCGGGGACTGGGGTTGGGCCCATCGCAAATTTCCTGAAAAAAAAAAAGTCAAATCTAGCGAAACCTCTCACTTCGTTGGGCGCACCAGTTGGAGCGGCGGCATAACGAATACCAAGGAAGTTCGTAATGCTATGCCCCGTGTCCACGGTTCCTTGGTATTGTGCATAACCAAGGTTCACGATGGAAGCCGCGGCGAGCGCTCGAAGGCACAGGGATAATTGGAAGACAGCCGCTAGGCCGACCTTGAGCAAGGCCATGTCTTTGACTAAGAGCGGGATTTTAGATCTGAACTTACTTGCAAAGTACCATGCATCTCGTTTTATACTGGTAGATCTCATTTATGGCTCACCCATCTGGGGAATAACTCAGCAACGCATCCGAGGAGGTAAGGGAGAAAGTGGTCACGAGGCGACCCTACGTCCGTAGTGAGGGCGCTCTGCCAACAACTTCAGGAACTCTGTCAACGGACGGTGATCGGAAACGTTTTATCATCCGGAATAGGCGGATGGAGTGGGGGTAGGAATGGCGTATACGAGCGAACCCATATATACATGTGGTGGATCGGGGGAGACATGAGTGAACAATCGCGCTCACATAGAAATGCACGCATGTTCACACCTGCACATGAATGGATGGGATGGGAATGGCAATAACATGGCCCATAAACGGGAAAGATGTCGGCGAGCGAACGATGAAGCAACATAATCTGTAGTGGAGTCGGGCTAGCCGAAGTCGATGGATGCCAAGACTGATTGAGAGCAGACTCAAACCGTCTCCAGGTTGAATAGGTGTCAACAATACCCAATAGCTGGGAAGGTACCTACCAAATGTGTCAATTGAACCTCATGAATTAACATATCCCCGGATCGGACGGACAAGTAGTAGTGTCTAAGCCTGCCAGCCAAGACTGTTTCCATGATCAGTGCGAATGCTATACATGACACCAACGGTGCCTTTACCATATGTTTCCCAGTCATGTCGGACATCCAATAGGAGTTAAAGTCCCTGGAGACTAGTAGGGTCATGGGTGGCTAGGCTCTCCGTCCTTCACTTGGATTATTCCGATGTATGAACCTCCGAAACGTGTTCTTGTTCAAAGTGCCATAATCACTGCTCGGGCTAGGGATTCTGAAACAGAAACACCCGACTCTTGGATACTCGATCAGACCAAGGGCCAAAACGAGCGAGATGACACGATACCTGCCGGGAACATACCATTTATTTCGAGGTCGGTTCGACGGCCGGTTAGTCAAGCCGTCAACAGAAGGTTTGAAGTTGTAGTGTCAACCTGGTTACCGCCGAACGGCGCGCGACGTGCAACTGCTGGAAAAGAAGTTTTCAACCATGACCAGACTGCTTTCCGCAAGAAATTCAAGAGAATGGCAGAATGCCGAATGACCGAGCGCCACGCATGAGATCCACCGCCTGTGAGATCCCTGCAAGTAGATTGCAAACAACATAAGTGGCCTGGATAAGTGTTGCCCAACAGGTCGGCCCCGGGGGTTGAACCATTGACAAATAGCGGTGCGATCGCACTTGACATGGATTGCAGGTAGAGATTTGGAGAGCTATAGATCGAGTCAGACTCAGTGCAGTTTTGACGTGGGGTACTTGGTTCACCCGTCAGCCGACCTGTCACTTTACAGACGGATTTACGGACGTACGTCTCCAAGATTCTCGCGGGAGGGGATCCGGTACCGTGAAGCGGTTGGCATAACACCGTGCCGTGCCATTTGTTTCACGACCCGTCTTCAAGGAGCAGGCCCGAATCGGACTAAGTAGTACCGTTGTGTTCTGTTTCGATGTTTAGCAAAAATTTTGTGGCTGCGCTAGTCGTCAAGGCTGCGGGCTAGGAGTCTGGTGACCAGACCGTCTATGATGCAAGCCGTCGATAGGCAAAAATATATCGGCAAGACTCAGCTGGTACTGGGTTCAACTTGACCTCGTGATCATCTGAGACATTAATTCCGAGTTCAAGTATATTGCGTAGATCCGATTTACTACTGTGGCTCACCGTCACGATTGTCCCGAGCGGTGACCGGGACCCCTCAGAATGGTGCCATGA
>JBBPRB010000924.1:0-11747 GCA_038092815.1 Hortiboletus rubellus | reverse complement strand
ATGCACAAAGTAACCGTGTCTTTAAGGAGCCCCTAACCCTCGTTTGCCAACAGTAAGCGCATTTTCCGTTCATTCTGCTGAATGCTAGCTCCATCACAGAAATCTGACCGTGCGCGCTTTCGGTCTGATGCGTTGCGCAGCTTCTTCGGCCTGTTCCTGGAGTTCTCGTCACCTCCCGATGGTGCCGATGCGTTCGTCTCGGGCGCTGGTAAGTACGGTGTTGCAGCTCGCCACTACTCTCTTCTCCCCCTCGAGCTCGACGCTCGGGGGTCTGTTCCGTCGTTGTGCGGCTCCGTCAGGTGGTAAGGGTGGTGCTGAAGGGTCTGGGTGTAGTCCAGGTACGTCGTGATCGTTCGTCGAGGTGCGCTGACGCGTTTCTTTGTCTACCTTGCCGTTTGTGCGTGCGCTGTTGCACTCTCTCTCGCCGTCTTCGACACCCTCGCCTCAACCCTCACCTCACCACCTTGCCCTTTCGTGCCCTTAGCATCGTCGGGTGGCTCTGTAGGTCCGTCTGGATGGCGTTCATCATTGCCTGTCGCGTCTGCAGGGTCCTCTGATGGTCTTGGTGGATCTGTCGTTTCTGTCTCGGATGAGTGGTGGCACGACGCGCTTCATGCGCTCACGCTCGTCTTCGTCGGCCGGTCCGTCTCACGTGCGGTCAGCTCAGTGCTGCCGCCGCTCATCTGACCAATGCACTCCCCTTCGAGCGACATGCTCTGGGGTGTGGTGTCGTGGTGGTGGTGCCGTCGCCATAGATGGCCTTGGGTGTGGTGTCTCGGCAGTAGTGCGACATGCCCGCTCCTGGGACTCTCGTGCGCGCGTTTTCGTGCCACGGTCCGCTGTCGGTGCTCTCGGTGCATCTGGCTACCTGTGCGCTGTTGCGTACGGCTGTCGTTGTGCCGTCATGTCTTCATGGGCTGACTGTACGCGTGCCGCGTTGCCTGTGGTGGCTCGGTTGATGCCCGTCAATGCTGTCTGCATGTGGTCAACTTCGTTGTCGCCACCTGTGCTTGTCCCGACCTTCTCGACTCCTTCCCCAGCTCAGTGCCTAGCTCCGTCTTCGGGCGGCGTGTTTGGTAGGTCGCGCGAACCGTCTGCTGGAGCTATTGGCTCAGCGCGTTTGCTGTGGGTCATGGTGGCATCAGCGGTCTCTTCGTGGATCTGTCGACGTGCCGTTTGGGGTTCGTGAGGCTGCGTAGTGGCTATGTAAGGGACTTCCGAGTCGCACGCCTTGCTGCTGACCTCTCCAGGTGTCCGGAGTTGCTGGACTACTTGCAATCTCCAGCACGTTAGGCATAGCCGTTCGCGGATGTTGTTGGGAATTTGGTCCACTTTGATAATAGCTAGTACCGTAGCATAGTCGGATGCCGGTGTAGCACGTTCTGCTTCTCACGGTAGTCCAACCAGTCATTCCCGTTAGGGCAACTTTGAAAGATCGATTACCGTCTTACTAGTAACCCACATAGTGAGAATAGACTTGAAGAGCTTTCGGTGTGTCGGCATAGTCCGAGGAGTTCAATCTCCGCATGTACAATGTGATTGTTTGATCTCCGCTCTTAGCTCCTGAACGTTGCGTCGTGACTGCGACGAACAGCTTGAAGCCCAGTACCCCGACTCAGAGTGGTACACTCTTCCTTGTGCCCAAGATGTTACTCACACCACTCCATCACAGCACAATCAGGCGTTGTCAGCCTGGGCCAGGGGCTGGGCAGTGGGAACGAGTACGGTGAGTCCTATCGGAAGAATCCTCGTCAACTCAAACAAGCACGTTGCTGATGGAGTATGCTGAGAGACAAAGTCAAGTAAGTGCTCTCAATGCAGTCTGTAAGCTACATGGTGCTATTCTGACCCATGCCCTAGGATTGGTTCTTAACTATCGGATGGATGCAAGCAAGTTGCACAATATATGCGCCTCGGTAAGTTGGTACATGCGCATATACTGTATCTAACTAACCCCCTGTATTTAGATTATGCTTCTGTCACTGTAACTCTTAGGGTAGGGCTTGTATGCTTTGTTTTGATTGTCTCCATTCCCTCACACCCACACTATTAGTACCCCATTGTCATTCTTGATAGACTCATTGTACGATACCATCGGATAGATTCGTTAAAGCAAAGTGTCAAGGAATAGATCAGTTGTCATATGATATATTACAATGGAGTGATTGAAATGAATATCATCGCTGTCGAATAATATCAGGCCTTGGCTTCACGACATTCACGACAAAAGCCATCGATTCTACGATGGTCGAGCGTTAATTGAGTTTTTTCGTATGCGGATATATCTACGCTAAGACTTCGGCGGGCACGCTGGGTTCGACAGGGGTTATATCCGTATATATCCGTATCTCGAAATTTAACAAATTTCGTGATGACCCAGCTGAGAACGAGTGCCCATGTCACTCAGGGTTGGTGGGAGTTCCTTGCAATCCAACTCCAACCTGAATGCTTACCGATGCGAGACCTTCAAGACACTATACGCCCTCCCACCCAACACCCTTTACCAAGTCCTGGAACATACCCAATTCATATACCTCGTGATTATGAGTCTCTAGATCTGTTTAAGACGACATGCAGCACACCTCGGAAAGGGGGATACCACTGCGCTGGCCTGAGATACCTGCGGAGCTTCAGCACCTCTTCATCGTATGCGACTTCCCCAGGTTGAGTATATACAATGCAAATGAGCGTCTTTTTTATGTGGTGTACATTGTAACACAGAACACGCTGTGATCAGAGTGCTGGGCAGCGAGTGGACACCACGTTTGAGGAAACGAGTTAGAGGTGTCAGCGTGCCCCTTGTGACCCTCCCCTCTTGGATCGTTAATTTTACATCCACCGGTGTCTAGCCAAACGTGGATTTCGCAAACCCTCTCATTGTTCTCTCCAACTCGTCTTCGAAACCGATGCTTGACCTGCCCAGCATGTTCTGCTCACGTGAGATGTGCAGAGGTCGTCAGGGATGCAGAAGCCCAGTATCTAGTAATCTTGATACGATTGACAGCGAGCCGAGTACTTGGTTGTCTCCTGTAGCACAGAGCCGGGTGAGTACGACAAGGATGAAACTGTGGGCACCAACCTTGGATGATCGTGGTACCTGTGCCGGTCAACGGTTGTCCCCGTGCAGGCCACCTCAAGCGCTCACTTCATGTTCCTACACTGTGATCCACACCGAGGCAACATCGTCATTCGGCCTCATCCCTCGAACCCAAGTATCCGTAGCTAGTGTCACTCGACCACACCGCGTCAGGTACTTCCACCACCTACATGCACATGCTCTATCTGACCTCTGGCGCTGTACAGTCAACTCCATCTCTTGGGCCCCCCATGAACTAGGTGCCATCCTGGCGTGTGCCTCTTCCGACGGAAAGCTCTCCATGCTCACATTCAAAGGTCCGTTCTACCTTGAACCCATCGTTGATGATAACATCAACTTTCTATATACTTTTTTTTCCAGACGATGGTCAATGGGTCGCCGACATCTTTAATGGCCATGCCATTGGCTGCAATGCTGTCTCTTGGGCCCCTGCAACCCACCCTGGCTCACTCATCAACCCCCATCAACCTGGAGTGCCAATCCCTTCCGCGCCTTTCAAACGTTTCGCCAGCGCCGGCTGCGATAACCTCGTCAAGATCTGCGAGGAAACCCAGACATGGGTCAAGGAAGAGACACTCGAAGGGCACGGAGATTGGGTGCGCGACGTCGCGTGGGCGCCCAATATCGGATTGCCGAGGAGCTATATAGCCACGGCATCGCAGGTACGTCTCGTGGATAGGGGAGGACATAGAAGCGATGTAATCCTGATTTCATCTCTACCTGGTCGTAGGACAAGTCTGTGCTCATTTGGACAAAGGATACCCCGACGGCTCCGTGGGTCAAGACGGCTCTCGACCCGTCCCCGACTGCATCTCAGAATACGCCATCAACACCGGGTAAGTTTCCCGATGTTGTTTGGCGCGTTTCCTGGAGCCCCGCGGGTAATATCCTTGCTGTGAGCTGTGGCGACGGCAAGGTGACGCTATGGAAAGAGAACTTGAAGGGAGGCTGGGAGTGTGTGAGCGATGTGAATAGTTAAAATGGTTGTAGATCGCGATAGAACTTTAGAAAGTTCAATTCTTGACAATATTTTGTGACTCGTACCAGATACTCATGGAGACGCAACTGTCTTAGATAAGATAATCAACATAAGGTCGGTGCGCGACTGTCGCTTGTCCTGAAGACATACTACTTGTGACCACATACGCTCGTGCCTCGCTGCGTCACAGTGTGACCGCGGACGGGATCTCTACTCGCCCCTCCAAACTTGTCGAACCCATTACATACACTTTGCATTGTCTGTGACCATTGTTAGGCTACGCGCAGCGGTGACTCAGAGTGAAGTTCCCACTAGTCCGGCGTACAAGTAACTATTTCGAAAACGGGGAAAATACAAGCAAGGTCTAATATACTATGAAATGGCTGCATCCAGTTGAATAAGCAGAACGGAATCGGAAGGAAAACGGAATGCAAACATGTATCCCAGTACGGTATGAGTGATCAAGTAATCGGAATAAGATAATCATGGATATAGATACAAGATAGAAGAAATCCTAACAACCATCTCCTCTTGGATCGTTAATTCGACGTCTAGCTTGCTGATGGAAAGTGAACGATGCCCCTATCTGTCAACTCCCCGCTAACTCAGTAGGGCCCAACTAACGAGTATACGCTGACATGGTATAATTATTGCCTAGCAAGGGAATGTTACCCCCTGAAGGCACAAGGCCGGTTCACCCCACAAGCTGGTGGCGATTGTGTTGAGTGGCAGCGTACAAGTTTGACTTATGCCCGTGTCAGAAACTGCGCAGAAATAGATAAGCAGCAGAAGAAACATACAACAGTGAGTTTATTCTCCCGACGCTTCAGAGATTGTTAGGGTGATACGAAGGTGGCCTGCCTCTCCAAGGCGCCGGGGAAAACGTTGTCGATGGTTCTTTTATTAGAAAGTGAAACGCTGGGTCATCAATCCATCAGCCTAATGGATTATTTCACCCGGACGTCCTACCGTCGGACGACGACCCCCTTGTTTAATGTTACCGCATGCAGCTCTCCTGACAAGGTCTAGATTCGGACCTCCCTCTCGTCCATACTCTCTCATTCACGACTCTAGCTTGTGCAACAGGGATTCGGTAGATCGTAATGGTCATTGTGTCGTCCCAAACGGTGGAGGAACCATGAATATGGTTATAGATGACATGGAGCCCTTGGCGAACCGCAACACCTGGAGGATACTGGGCTTTGTCGTGGGCAAGGCTGTATTCGCGCAGATCTGTAAATCAACTCACGCTTTGCTAGTTGGAATACATTGCAGAGTTGAATTTCACAATATGGACACAGAGCAAGTTCAGGAAAGTGTCAACGAGGGAGAATAAAAAAGAAATGTCAACCAATTGAAGCATGTTTCGCATATGTATGCCTCTTTGATTCGGGACAGCACATCTCTTTCTGATGAGACCGAGTGCGTGCGTGTCGCAAAAGCGGTGGCAGCAGCCCACACATGATAGTGTGACGATTCATCTCGAAGCGACATCCACCCAACCCAAATCAAAGCCAACGCAAAGCACAAACGCCATGATTTACCCCTGGTTGTGATGCACATGTCCCTGTTGGAACGGAATAGTGGACGGGAAAAGGGGGAAGCAACGGCAAACCTGCCTTGCTAAAGTTCTTGGGTGCCTCGAATACAAGGATGACGTTGAAAAGCCAGCGGCAAGTCACTGGTGTCAACCTTTGTGTGGGGAGTCGCTGAGAGGCTGAACGACAAGGAAATGGAGAAAGGGGGAGCGCTGGGCGAGCGGCGTTCAAGCCCCGGTCTTAGTGCGCATGGACCTGCCAGTATGTGTCTGCTTCGCTGGGATATTCGGTATCTTGCCTATGTGGACTGGAGAAAACGAACAGGTGGGGCGATGGCTGCAACTGATCACAGCAGTGCATTCTGCAGAAAGCTGAGGCTATGTCCACCACGTGGGATCAATCGAACAAGTCGAACACCAGGATATGCGATCTGCCGTGTACCGTGCCCTGACGTAAGAAGCACGTGAGATAGACGAGAGGACCGCCGGGCAGGATAAGAGGTCTAGGTGATGCGAGCGTGGTGCGTGATCAAACGGGTGACGAGCTGGCGGTCTCGCAGACAGCCCCCAAGGTTGTGCGTGTTCGCGGAGGAACAATTCTTCATTGGAAAGACTGCCACTGGCACGAGCAAGCGCTGAAAACACGAGGCGAAGAAGCATGTGCACAGGCCTATATCAAGAGCAACGTGTATACAATGCGGAGAAGCCCCACCCTGTTTATCGACTCTCACCATTGGCCTGCTACATTGTGTCACTAATCACCGCGTGGTCGACAATGACCGGTACGTAGTGACAAGATGGAGCGCACATGGACACTGACGGTTGGACAAGAACACCGTGACCCAATAGAGATCGACGCCGATTGGGGGTTATATGCGGTGACATTCTCAGCGGATGGCGAGTGTGTCTTGGGCAGCAGTCTAGCTGGGGTTCGGGTGTGGCGGGTGGAAGACGGCAAACAAATGGCAACAATGGAAGCGTGGTCTGTCAATTCTCTTGCTGTGTCCCAAGACGGGCAATGGATCGCAGCGGGGACAGTCTCCGGCCACTTGTATGTGTGGGATGCAAAGACATACGAACAAGTCTTTGCGCCGCACAGCGAGGACGTTCATGAAATCAATGGCGTCGATTTCTCGCCCGACTCGACTCGACTCGTTTCTGCATCGTCCAATCGCACAGCCATCGTTTGGGACATTGCAACTCGCCAACGAGTCCAAACACTCCACCACGAGGATTGGGTGAGAGTAGCGAAATACTCGCCGCAGGGCGACCGGATCGCGACGGCCACTGAGGATTCCGTTCGAGTCTATGACAGCAACGATGGCCGCGCGCTCGTAGACATCGATGCAAGAGTAACCCAGTGGTACAACAGTGGTCTCATCTGGTTCAACAACCACCTTTTTGTCATATCCGACGGTCAAATCAAACAATTTGACGCACGCACAGGGTCAGCACTTTCAGAATGGCCAGTTCTCAATACCGACGTGTACTCGTGCATTGGCCTACCGAAGCATGGGGCGTTTGCTGCATGCTCTACCAAACGTAGCGTCACATTTTGGGACATGGCGACACACACCCAGCTCGGTCTCATCCGGTGCCCTCAGGGCGCGCATTCAATCGCACTTTCTCCAGACGACCGCCTTATTGCAATTGGCAGAAAGGATGGAAAGATTGTCATTGAAAGTCCGTTACGCATCATTGTAAGTACTTGTCTCATTCAATTGTCATACATACCACTTTTCTTGCTTTGATCATCGTTATACCTGGGACTCAAACCCTTTGCCTCGTCTACAGCCCACCTTCCAGCAACCGGACATTCAGATCGACGACGCCGTGCTCGATTCTTGGAAGCACGGTCAACTCGCGAAAGCAGAAACATTGTTGACCGCAGCAGTCGACAAATCCGGAAGTCTAAGCCATCATGCACTCGCTAGTCGAGCTCTGCTCAGAGCACGTTTGTGCCAGTGGGACGCTGCTATTGCTGATGCCACACAGGTGTTTGTTTCTCTGCTCACGTATGTTCATGCTGACTTAATTCGCACCAAGTCTATTAAAATTCTACCGTCCACTACTGGCTACATTGCAAAGAGTGTAGCGCTTGTCGGCATCGGGGAGAAACTCAAGGCATATCGAGCGTGCGATATCGCGTTCGCACACTCTCATTCGTCTCACGTTAGCTTTTTCCTTTTGATCAAGGTATGTGTTCCATGCATTGGAGCTTGATTGCCCTCGTATTGTCTAGGCCATCATCGTGTTTCAGGCCGGTGAGGACGATGATGCGATATCCCGCGTAGACGACCTCATTGCTACGACACCCCTCAATACAATATGCTACGTAGTTCAGGCACGTACACACGTGTTACTACAAAACGCACATCGTTACCGACATTCTCGCCAGGCATATATGCACCTTCTCCTTGGAAACTCGCACATGGAGACTGACGACTACAGGAGTGCGATTCGATGTTTTGAACGTGCACGAGTCCAGATGCGACCCTACGCCAGCCAAGTGTTCTCGGTGATCTCGTTGGTAAGCCTCCTTATTGGCTATACTTGTCGAAACCGCTTACCACGTTTGACAGATATCTGGATGGAAATTTGATAACCTTGACATGACGGTTCGACAACGCCTCTCTGAAGCCCTGTATGCCGCCGGTCGCATCAGGGAGGCAGGTGAATCTCTACTAACCATCGTAAGCACCGTCGATGAAGCGGTTTATGTGACTGGACCGATCACCACCTGGCTTTCTGGTGGGTCATATTTTACTTGCCCCTTCGCCATGCATTGGAAATTTCACTAGATTTCGCACAGCGATGTCTTTCCACCCCTGAAAGAGGTGGTAACGCGACCAGCTATTCACCATTCCCTACGCCGCTCTTGAGAGTGTGGGTAAAGTTACAATTGACAGGCAGTTCGTGGAAAGATGCGTTGGTTTCCACTGTCAACGTGAGGATCTCCTTTTGCTCTGGTACTCATCGCGGGCTTGACACTCTGTTACCTTCGAGTTTACTGTGCCGAGATTCACGATTTATCGGGCTCTCTGCGATCATCTCGAGACGCTCAACCAGATCATGGGTGCGACTGAGTGTTTCCACCGAATGATGAGCGAACTGGAAGATAAAACCCTGGATGTTAAGCAGGCGGAATGGGTCCTTGGTGGGTAATCTTGCATAGTGTGCATCGTTGTTTATGTGACCACTCTCATCAGACTTCAGGAAGCGTTTCTCCAAGAAACTAGAATATCTCGGACATGCTGCAATGAATGTCCAGAACCTCGACGAGGCCATCTTCGAGTATTCAGCTGCACTATCCCTCGATCCCCCCACATCTCAGGGTCTCTTCATCAGGCGAAGCAAGGCATACATAGCCAGTGGTCTGTGGGAGGATGCATTGAATGATGCAAACAAGGTGCGTTCCTTTGTCTGGTGCAGGTTCATCCTTGTCGACAGCATCGTCATTAGGTGATCGCGCTCGATCCATCCTCTCCGTGGGGGTATGAGAGGAAGCACGCGGCTTTACACAAGGCAGGACGCTACGACGATGCCATTGGCGTGTTCGAGACGATGTTGTTGAAGATATCGCAGTCGTCTGATCCAGAAATTCGTGGTGAGTACACCGACATCGTGTTAATGTTTATACATTGATTTTGTCTCGTAGGGCGTTACTACGAATACGTAGACCCGGAGAAAACCAAGGAGGCGATTCGTGCGGCGATCGAAAACGCCATTCGCGAATCTCCGCTGGTGCTCATTAACACCGACTCTGGTTGTCTCCTCGACAAGTCCGGGCAAGAGCGCTCATTTGAGTCACAACCCACCTTTCTGGAGTTGATCTCCTCCATGACCACACACATCGATCATGCCCGCATTAATCACGAAGTCGCAGAATACTACCGTTATGCCACCTTTTCGCACAAGTGGGAAAACAACGAGCCGCTGTTCGAGCAAGTCATACGAGTCGTGGTTTACGAGCTCGAGGATTCGCCCACTCACAACAAGCTGCAAATGTTCTGCAAGATCGTGCGCGATTCTGGGTTCTACTGGGCATGGAGCGATACGTGTTGTATCAATAAAGGAGATCACTTTGTGCTCCAAGAGGCCCTGGTATCCATGTTCAAGTGGTACGAGGGTTCCGCTGTGACAATCGTTTTGCTTCGTGGCGTCCGCTTCCCACTGAAGCGAGGTGATCTCGCGAGGAGCATTTGGAACAGTCGTGCCTGGACATTACAGGAATATCACGCATCCAAAGTGGTCCGATTCTACACCGAAGACTGGAAGCCATACCTGAACGTTGATATTCCCAACCACAAGGACTCGCTGGAGATCATCGCGGAGATGGAGGAGGCAACCCGTGTGTCGGCCTCAGCCTTGGTGGCACTCCGACCAGGTTTGGATGACATCCGGGAGAAGCTGCGTCTCGCTTCGACGCGTCGAACGACACGGGTCGAAGACGCAGCTTACTCGTTGCTTGGAATATTCTCTATGTCCTTACCAGTGGTATATGGGGAGGGGGACAAGGCACTTGGGCGATTCTTGGCACAGCTTCTCACGAGCTCAGGAGATACGAGTATTCTCGCGTGGACAGGACAATCTGGTAGCTTCAACAGCTGCCTCCCAGCTAATGTCAGTGTGTTTGCCCAGCTTCCGACAACACACATCCCGCTGGCACTTAAAGCTGCCGAGATGGACAAGATCACTGCCAGATTGCGAACCTCTTCACTTAACCCTACTTCAATCATGAGATTGTATGATCGACTTCACGATCTCCCCGTACCATCGTTCGCAGGCAAACGGATGAAACTTCCCTGCCTCGATTTCAAGCTTGGGCAATTATCGCCTTCTCGGAGTGGGCCGTGGCACCTTTTCCGTGCACAGACAGCTATAGGGGTTGCGGAGATCAGGACTGAGGAGGATCTCTCTCAATTAGGTTCTCTGCACCTGGTTCATCCTTGGATCGACTTTCTCCTCGACCGACAGCCTGTTGGAAGTGTAGCGGAGACAATACCTGAAGGGAACACAGACGACCAGTCTTCCTCGATAGGCGAGTTGCCGTTGTTCCCTGGCCCCTCCAGTGTCACATCGGCAGCCCTGCCAATACGAGCTGCGCGGTTCATTGCTCGCCTTGGGCGACCATTTCGTGAATCCACTCGAACCGCAGCGTCTCTGCGGCCTCCTTCATCGTTATCGCCGACAGAAACAAAGACGCGAGCCCTTCAAGTCATTGCTCGGCTGAGACAACCGTTTGGTGCGCTGTTGCTCACCCCTCACCTCGGGAATGTGGCAGCGTATAGGAGGGTCGCTGCGGAGAGTCTGATCACTGTCCGGGTAGAAGAGATCACGCCATCGATGTTAAACAGGCTGGTGAAGAGTGTACATGTACTGGACGTCCTGTAACGACTCTTTCTTCACATTTCACTTTTCTCCGCATCACTTTCCTGTGAATGTTGCCTTGGTGGGCATTCGAGAATGCGCATGTGCCGGGCGTTGGACCACAAACCCTTCTTGTCATCGCTCTCGAGAGTATCGTTCTGTTGTCTCCTTGATAGCCTTGTTAATAATCTCCCTATAGACATGATACGTTCTGTCTTTCTTAATTTATTTCTAGAGAACAACTCTTGGATCCATCTTCGTGGACTGGTGGTGGACTGATGATACATTGTAGTATGCGCCGAAGACCGAGCCAAGAAAGAGTGTCTGTCACTGATTGATGGGGCGGTGACACTGATCATTGATCATGGGTGATCCGATTGTGTACGACAAGCAGAATACCACATGATGGTTCAATGTTCATTAATCGACGCCAACACCCTGTCACGACGATGTGTGATCTCAGGGAAACACGCCTTCGACGAAGGATTAAAGCACAAGCGGACGTGCTCGAAACACTGCCAACGAGAAACCATATGTCCTCCTTCCCAACTTCTTCTATCGAAACCGGGAATGTAACCATTTCATACACCTCGTGATTATGACAGTCCTGCAGAATCTCTAGATGCTGCACCTCGGGAAAAGGAATAGCACTGCTCCGGCCTGGGATTACCCGCGCACCTCCAGCACCCCATGTCATTCGGCCTCATCCCTCGAGTCCCAAGTATCCGCAGCTAGTATCACTCGACCACGGATTGTATGTTCGT
>JBBPRB010000923.1:0-11748 GCA_038092815.1 Hortiboletus rubellus | reverse complement strand
CTCAACATCCTGCGAGGGCTGCGCAGTAGAACTCTCAACCTCCGTCATCACCAAGTTCATTACCTCCTCACCTTCGCGACCTTTCAAGTTGGACCACTCGATTTGAATACAGGGGCATGGATCTGGCACCAGGAGCTTCAAGATCCGTTCTTTTGCAATGCCCTGCTAGATGAGCTTGATGGCTTGTTCACGGAGGTCGGAGCCCGTTCAATCGACGGGGTGGTGATGAGCAACATTTCTTTGCTGCTCACTCGGGTGCTTGCATCAAGCCCCAGCAACGACGTCTCAGAGCGAGTCATCACGCTTCTTAGGAGTGTACGCAGGAAGACATTCGGTTGGGTGCAAGAGCTATCATACGACCTGGCTATGGCACCTACGAACGAAAACCGTAGGGATCTCTTGCTGGACATGGCTGCCACATGTCGAAGCACGTTTGACGTTGACCCAGCTACCCTCCCCAAGCTCGTTTGTTCTGCAGAGGATGTCGACGCTCTACTTTCTTGCGTCTTCTTTATACACACACTCCGTCCCAAATGTATGTCTAATTGCTAAATGTCGGATTTTTAACACTCATCGAGCTTCAACTCTTCAGTCGTCAGTGATGCCTATTCACGACTGCTCCTTGACCGAGACTGTTGTCTCTCTCTCGTTCTCGAGGAAATCTTGAGGGATGAAATCCTCGCAGATCCGTCAAACTATGGTGTTGACCTCGCAATTGCCAGGATTTTTGTTTCCCATAAGCCATGCCCATATATGTGCGAGCAGTTGCAGTATCCAGATGCGCGCTGGCTTGTATGCAAAACTGAAGCGGTCATGCACTATCCTCCGCAATCTGTGCATATTAACCTGCTCAATGGGGAATATCGAGTTAATGGTCAACTGTGCAGCGGGCTACTGCGTGAGATCTCTCCCATGCTCCATGTTATTGGGGAACCTTCGAAACGTAAACGACTATTGTGTGAGGTGCGTACGTGTTACAGTTTTTGGTGTTAACACGCGTCCCTAATCGTCGTCTGCAGTCAGGATTCTCTGTCATACCATCTAATCTCCCGGGAATGGATTTTGCGACCCTCTCCATGGCGTCCGAACACAAGGTAATTATCCAACCTTCCATGACATGATCACGATGGTTCAAATACCCGCAGTTGCACTTTTCGTGGCGAGCTGAAAACTTGGAGATTCGAGCGCAATGCTATCAATCTGGTGATGTTCTTCAGCTGATTCCTTCGAGCAAATTGCGGCAAGATCTTCCACCATCGCTTGTCGATGGTCATATCCATTGGTTGAATCTGTCCACATCGGTAATCGAGATACGACCTCTCGAAAAGCTTTGGGAAGAATCTTCAGAGAACTGGAAGATTGATTGTGCATCAGGGCAATATCGTATGTACAGGGGTCGTGAGATCCTTGTGGACATCCGAAGCCCAACCTGGGAAATGGTCTCCAAGTGTCTTCGCAATTTCGATGGATGTTTTCATACCCAGAACTTTCGGGAGGAACCCGAGGACGAGAATGAGGACTCACTTCTAATTACCACATCCCTCAATGACCCAGCCCAATCCACATTAGTCCCACAATTGTCTGTCGCTTTCCCCCGCTGCGGCTTGTCCTTTTTCGTAAATGAGAGGAAAGAACTCGAATCCCGTGACTTCAAGGACATGGTCTACGACGAGGATCAATCTATTGGGACATTGCTCAGTCTAGAGAACCTACTTGTTCTTCGGCCAAAAAGTCACCTTGCGGGGTCTCTTGTCCCAGAGGCGCTTATCCCCAGGCGTGTCCTCATACCGAATGGCGATCACACCAGGCTTCGTGATCATAAGGTTGAGATTTTTTCCAAGTACCACTCCCTTGGAACCGCTAGGCCCTTGTATTATACCTACGACGTGGATGCTGAACTGGGATGCTTGATAGGCAATGGAAGTTTGGAGAGCACGGGATATCTCGCCTATCTGCATGCCATGACTAGCTGCTATTGGCCAGATCCACTGACAGGCAAAACCGGTGCTCATGCAGCACTTCGTCTCTTACACTCGGGTGGATGTCGGTCAATCATGAAATTCAAATTCCTCCCTTCCTTCTACCAAGACCCTGGCAACGGCTCAGGCCGGGGGTGGTCAACTAAGTATCCTCAAGCCAACCTTGCGTGGTACGAAATCTGCAAGAGCTATTGCTGGCCTCGCGATCACCAATTCGGTGGGGTCACGCGGGATAACGAGTCGGCTATGCGACGAGCTACGCATCTATTTCCGTGGAACGTCACTGTACCAACCTCATCGCCAGAAGACCGCAGTCCCACCTGCTTCCCACTATGCCAGTGGCAGTCGGACTCGGAACCTGAGGGCAACAGTGTCTCTACTGCAGCATCTGCTACACTACCGACGCTTCCACGACGGGCCCCGTTGCCACAATATACATTCAATGAGAATGCGCAATGGCCGATCCCGCTCGCTCAGCTGCTCTCAACCCGACCAGCACCAGAGCTACCACCCCGTCACACTGCTTTGCTCCTGACCAGTCACAAGACATTGCCAGGTGATATTTTCGAATTAAAACAGTTATTTCCCCGTTTTCATATAGGTAGATCTGATCCCCCATTCAAAGAGAGATACCTTGCTCTCCTTGAGACTAGCGCAGGCGTGTCCAAGGAGCTTCCACAGGTTCATGAAGTGGCAGGGAAGGATTGTATCGACGCACTTTGGAAACACTATGCGCAGTGCAGAATCAACTACATGGGAGCTCTGAGCATTCTGAAGGAGAGGCTGGGTCCAACGACCAATTGGGAACGGGTACTCGATCAAATCGGTCAATGGCCGTCGATTACACCAGGTGACCTCTTGCAATGTCTCGCATCCACCTCGATGATCAAGCTGTCCGCCGAGTGGAAGAAATGCATAACGTCGTTCGCTTTACTCCTTTTGGACCTTCAGCGCTCCCGGAGATTGCTCCGCTTTGCCTTGGGTGGCCTCGAAGAAGAGTTTTCCAAGGAATTGGAGAACGAGGGATGTGACGGATGGAGTGCTGAAGAGTACCCAGATTGGCTCTTAATCCAGGTGCGTTTCCAGTTTCCGTGTGCTTCTCTCTAGTAACATTTCTCCTTGCTTGCATCAGGTTCAAGGAAACTTTCTGATCCGTTGCAAGCAGGCAGAAATTGCAATGGAAATGATGTCCCCTAGATCGGGCGCAAACACAGTAATACAGGTGAACATGGGCGAAGGGAAATCATCCGTGATCATCCCCATCGTTGCTGCCGCTCTTGCGGATGGCAAGCAGCTTGTCCGTGTCATTGTTCCAAAAGCATTGACGGCCCAGATGTTCGAATTACTAGTTGCTCGCCTCGGTGGGCTCACCAACAGACCAATATACCACCTGCCCTTCTTTCGTACCCCTGAGTACGATGGGGATGGCAATGTCGTCAGCCTTCAAATCCATGATTTACACAAGCTCATGTCACGGTGCATGGGTGAGCGTGGAATTCTACTTATGCAGCCCGAGCATGTCGTGTCACTCAAATTGATGGCCGTGGAGCAACACATACATAAAGGGAAGCTCGTGGCTGACCCGTTTCCAAAGCTCCATCGAACGCTGTACAACTTGAAGCAGGTCACGACAGCCCTATCACTGAAATCGGTGCGCATGGAGTTATATGTCGATGGCCACTGATTCCATCAAGCGTTTGACCTCAGATGCCAGAATCCAGCCTTATGGGTAGCATATTTCGGTGGCTGAGCCAGGCGCCTGACCACCCGCGATTGAAGGATGCCGCTCAGGCGGAGTGTTACGAGAAACCGCGCAGCGTATCCATGAACCTTCAGAAGTTGATTCAATCTCATGTTCGAGATATCGTAGACGAGAGCGACGAGATCTTTCATCCCCGGTTTCAATTGATTTACGCGATCGGCCACGAGCAACATATGGACGGATACCCTGATAGATGGACGATCACTCAGCAGGTTCTCGGGCTTGCGAAAGTTCATGCCCTCACCATCTCAAAAAACCATTCCCAATCTGTGGAGTATGAATGCGGCCCACCTGGATCGTTTCCGCGTGTTCACTTCGTGAAATCCTCTGACATTGGTCGACGCCTAATATCATTGATCGTAGAGGACGTGATGGGCGGACGGCTCCCGAATTTCAACTTCCAGCACATCCCCACGGCATCATTACGCGATGCAATTCGAAGTTTCATGTCTGACGAGGATGTCCTTCCTCTTTCAGATACAGCCAAGGTCGTGGAGGGGTATGCCAAGGGTCCTGATCAGAATCATCTTTGGAGTGGACTGCTACTACTCCGTGGTCTTCTAGCCTCGGGCACGCTCTTGTTTGCTCTTACAGAGCGGAGATGGCGCGTTGACTATGGTCTTGTCTCGCAGGCGCAACCTTTCGGGAGTCCCACGATGCTTGCAGTCCCGTATCGGGCCAAAGACATGCCAGCACCCAACACCCAATTCGGCCATCCAGACCTCACCATCATCCTCACATGCCTATCTTACTACTATACTGGCCTCAGCGAGGAGCAATTGAGACTTGCTTTCGAAATTCTACTAGACCAAGATGATCCATCCATGAAATACGCACTTTGGGTAAAAGGGTATGATTCCGAGACATTGCCAGACTCGCTCCGGGAACTCAGCGAGATCAACCTCAAATCGTCGGAGAAATGGGACAATGTCATATACCCGCTTTTCTCTCGGAATCAAGCAACGATAGACCTCTACCTTTCACAAGTGGTGTTCCCAAAGGAAGCGAAGGAATTTTCTTGGAAACTCTCCGGGTCTAGCTGGGATTTAGCGGAGAAACGGGAAAAGCTTGTAACTGGTGAGTAAACCTGCAGTTCATCGTGTGTCGTTCAACTCAGTTACTCAATTGAGTATTAGGATTTTCGGGCACAAACGATAGTGGATGGCTGTTACCGATGTCTATTGCTCAGCATGACATCGACCATCAGAAGGGAACCAATGCCAGGGTTCTTTCATATCTCCTTCAGCCTGAAAATGACTTCTACATTGTTACTCACCAGAAGGGCGACCGGCAGACTACCCAACTCCTCCAATCTGTGACCTCGGAACGACCTGAAATTCGTGTCCTGCTGGATGTTGGCGCACAGATCCTGGATTTTTCTAATCGCCAAGTAGCTGGAGCATGGCTCGACATCGCCCGAGCTGCTGATGGCGCCATTTATTTCAATGAGAAGGATGAACTGATGATACTCACACGAAATGGCGTCACTCAACCAATGTCATCGTCGCCGCTTTCTGATCAGGTGGACCGTTGCATTGTCTACCTGGATCACGCACACACGAGGGGCACTGACATCAAATTCCCTATCGAATCTCGAGCGGCTGTCACACTAGGTCCAAAAGTGACTAAAGATGCTCTGGTGCAGGGTTCGTTTTGGCACCGTGATTTGATTGGTAAATCTTACATGCTGTGATTTTAGGTTGCATGCGGATGCGCAAGCTGGGTCGCGGTCACTCGGTCATGTTTTTTGCGCCACCTGAGGTTGATCAGAGCATCCGTGCTGTGGCCGGTAAAAAAGATCTGAACACCCGGGTGACCACGGCCGATGTCCTATGCTGGGCAATAAACGAGACCTGGACTGATATTCAGCAGCGGGCCCCTTACTGGGCGCAACAAGGCATGAACCATAAATCGAGAGATGCTGCTTGGTCCCGGTTCTGCAATAATGAGCTCACGCCAGAGTTGCTGTCAGATGCATGGCTCCAACCTGAACTGAAATCGTTGTCCAATCTCTATGCACCCCGTGAAACTAGGAATGGTCAAAATGACTTGTCGGCGCTCGATCCAGGGATCCGGCAACGTTGCAAAGACCTGGGTATTCTATCACTTCCTGGTGCACGGATGGAGGAAGAACTAGAAAGGGAGGTCCAACGCGAGCGGGAGCGCGAACGAGAGGTGGAACTGCCTCCCCGCGCTAGACCGGCGAGGCATCATCTTCATCAAGATGTTGTGGCCTTTGTCAAGACCGGTGTCATCCCTCCATTGCAATCTGGTAGCGCTTTCCTTCCCATCTTCACGTCGCTGGAAAGGAGCTCTGCAGTTACCCGGGACTCGGACGTCTGGAGTCCACTTATCCTGGCGACGGCGGACTTCTGCAACACGATCGATCCTGAGTCCACTGAAGGGACCATGGATCAGTATCTTCGACCCGTCCAGTGGATTCTCTCGCGGAAAAAGGACCGCGGCCAACTACTCGTCTTACTGAGCCCATTCGAAGCCGACCTCTTGATGCCAGACATTCGGGTGAGCGAATATGTCCACCTTCATCTGTATGCACCCCGCACATCTCAACGCATGAAGCCATCCGACGACCTCAAACTTTATTCCATTCCTCCCCTGCCCTCCGATTGGACCCCCCCTTGGGATCTGATCGACCAGCTGAACGTATTCGCTGGCCAACTCTATCTGAGAGACTATACATCGTGCCTCCGGTTGTGCCGTTTCCTTGGCGTACCAACCAGTACGACAGACTCGCCGAACGATACAGCAATCAGGCGGAACTTGTTCAAGATCCCTGGCAGTTTCGATGAGATGGAGATCACGTTCTCAGGATCTCCCCTGCCTTCTGTGATGGCGTTGCTTGCGATTCGGAACAGAGGGCGACCCTTTGCACAGACGCACATGGGCAAGATTCTTCAAGGGCAGTTGCTAGAGGAGAAAGACTTTGAGGTCCCAACATCGGCCATGTCTGAGCATAACCCCGCTACATGCGATAGGCAGACAATACACGGCGTCACGCCGGAATCTATCCCCATATCACCTTCGGACGTGGTGTGCGATGGACAAGCTAGCGCTGGGTCATCATTGTTACGTCGACCTTTCAAACGAGGACTGGAGACAACTGAGATATCGGACGCAACCTCAGAGCCACCGCAAAAACGTGTGCGTGCGGATTGATGATTAAGATTAGTTGCTCGCCAGTGGTGAGTCCCGATAGTTCAATGTTGATAGAGAACTCACCATCTACTTTGTCATGTTGTCCATGTTCGTTCTCGCCGCAACAAGCTGTTTTTACATATTGGTTTCGTTTTGCATACCAGTGCATGCCCTTTGGTTTTGTGGTTCGAACAATGATGGATTCTTCAAGTGATGTACCTCGCGAGTGTACTACAAACGACTCGCGAGCGAACAGCCCGACCCATATGTTTTGTGACTTGGCTCAGAATGCCTGAGGGTCCTGCAGATTTGAAAGCCTTCGATGCGACGCCATGGAGATGGTGCCCACGAGGCTTACAGGGCTACTCAACTAGCGCTATCGTCTTTCATAGAATTACCATCTGGTTGAAGGTTCCGAACAGCGTGTACATATACGTCGATTTTTGCCATTGATTCAATGCACAGTACCGTTGCATCTGGCTTAGATATAAGAACTGCCTCCCACTCGTGGCATGTGCCACTTCCTGGCAGGCCATACGTGCCATACTTCCCGGAAGAATGACCGCGACCTAGTGCCACTTGCTCTGCTAAGCCCATTCGAAGCCGACCGCATCTGATGCATTCGGATCTTTCAATACTAACTCGCTCGCCTTGCCCCTTTACATATCGAATTATCTCTGCAGGCTGCTCTACTTTTTGCAGAGGGGCCAGTGGGTGCGCTTCCCTCGTTGCGCTCCCGCGGAGTTGCGAGGCTCCACTGGCACTTTTGGGCCAGTTTCATCTCCAAGCTCGGTCCATAGCGCACCCCGGTCAGACGGGAGATAATATAATTCTCATGGAACAGTCCCAGTTCTGATGACCGATTCGAGTATACCTGGGAGTTGAACATTTGAATTTTTCGAGGGCTTCCCGGAACTCCAACGTGGACGGGTGAGTCAATGTTTCCACATGTCACGCCTCGCTTGCTATCAAGGCACATCTATTGGTGACAACAGGAAGATAAAGGTACAGGATGTCCGAGAAAGCCTGCGCGTCATCGGTCAGAGGATCCTGCCATTGATGAACGAAGAACGTAGGTATGGCGAGGTGAGACTGTAGCTTACATATCATTCTATAATGCATTGGCTCGTCCGCGCACACTGCAAGTAAATGCAGGGACTCTAAACAGGCCAGGCGAAGCCTAAAGAGTACTTTCTGGAACTCTACGAACCGGTCCCAAGAAACAGTTACCATCCAAAGACTCCAACAAACGGAAATATTCGTGTGTCAGCCTAGAATTCAATGGTTCACGAAGAATTACGCACTCCTCGTGGAACTGAATCCCACCGACGGCTCTCTTCGAGTTGACATCGTAAGCCCTCACGGCGTGAGCAACGTCCCTGGAAAGACCGACCGGCCCGCAGACAGCAACAAAGGCACCGTGTGCAGCACTGCCTTTGCTCGTTATGGACCCGACAAACACGTCCAGTAGCTCCCTGATCTTCGGACGCCCGGGAGTGAGGGTAATGCCTAGTGGGAGTTCCAGTCCTTCGAATGAAAGGGCAGTAGCACGGGTATAGAATACTGCGATGCGAAGTC
Organism: Hortiboletus rubellus; assembly: GCA_038092815.1. Classification (NCBI taxonomy): domain Eukaryota; kingdom Fungi; phylum Basidiomycota; class Agaricomycetes; order Boletales; family Boletaceae; genus Hortiboletus; species Hortiboletus rubellus. Next base: position 3,273 of record JBBPRB010000923.1, on the reverse strand, counting down.
TAGCAGGACTGCTTTGAGACACGAGGGCAGCAAAAACAGGGACAAAAGTTTGCAAGGCAGCTGGAAGAGCAGCCCAGCTTATTGAAGGCAGGATCAAAGGTGGATGAAAGACAAACCTGGGTCAGTAATGCTCCAGATGACATCGATCACTCGAGTCCTGCTTCTATCACCGGCCAGCACCAGATCTTGAACCGCAGACAACGCAAGCGTCACACCACTACCACCAACTACGAACATCGCCCCCGAGTAATTCCCAATCGTAATATCACCGAACCCGCCTGTCAAATCTAACTTAGATTCGACCATAGGGCTCATGATGCAGGGACATACCATATGGTCCTTCGATTATCACTTTCACTCTCCTTCCGGGCTCCTGACCTTGCTCACCAGATCCAGCTGTTCGTGCCATCTCGTACAATTTCCTCGTCCAGTTTCCAGTCGCTTTGCACATCAGAACCAAGCCTTCCTCCGTGTTGCTTGCGTTCGAAATAGTGAATGGGTGTAACTCGGTCATGCCCCAAAGACCCATGGCGGTAGAAAGGACGCGCAGACGAACATGTTGGCCTGGACGCCAACCAGTGCTCAGGGAGGGAATGCCCACTCAAGTAAGTCCCATCTCAGGGATTGTTCGGAGGGTGGCGGTGGTAAAGCGGGTTTTGATGGCACGGATGATATGGTCAAGTCCATAGCAAGCGGAACCCGCGATAACAAATGGGACACAAACCGGTTGGTGTAAACACACCTACAGTACAGAGCGGTCAGTCGTGCAAGTGAAGGCGGACATGGACTACCCATGGCAATCAACGTTACAATCAATTCCACGACGTGCGTCCCGAAGAAGAGGTTGTAGTGTCTCGTGCGGACCCACTGTATCGAGAAGAAACCAAGGAGATCGAAACAGACTAGAGCGATGATGCCCCAGCGAACAAACGGTTGGGCGATCCTTTGAGGGATGTCGCCCGCAAGACTCCATTGGTATACACACATGACCGATCTCAGATGAAGTTTACCCGCGTGCGTGATTAGAAATAACGACGTACGAAAGCCAATGGCATGGACATTTGCCCCAATCACCATCAAGCGTCCGACATGACGATGAAGATAATTGAGCTGGATGGAGTGTGAGCCCAAACGCCGTAGGTTTGAATTGATTGTGATTACGAACCTTTTCGTACCTAATTACGTTGATCTTCGTAGCGAAGGCATACACAAAGGAGTCTGAGACGCAGTGACCCACCCAGCGCGACAAGGGCTAGTAAATGAGTTTGATTCATAAAATGAAATGTAAAAGACTGCAGCAGCATATAATGCCATCAAGAGGATCTGTATAACAGTGTAATTCCCCACGACGCGATATTGGATGAAACTTGCAGCGGAATTTCTGAACTCGAAATACATAGGAAGGTCACATCTGACTCAGGAGTGGACATGGAATTTTCCAGTGACCCTTTCTCTTTGGATTGCGACGTGGTTCCTGAGGGAGACCGGTACATCCTGAATTGCTTGGCGGAGCGCAGGAGATAACCCTGGAATGCTTCGGAACGGTTGTCTGCAATGTACATCAACGCACGAGGAACGTTGAACAAGAAGAAAAAGAGGATAATGGTGAGGACCAAGATGTCCAAGGTATACGCCAAGGTGTCGCTGGGAACGGAAAGTTCAAAAGTCGAAGAAGAGGCACGTTCTTCGAACTGCATGGTTGTCGGAATGATTGTTACCAGTGGATGTCTGAATAGGAGAACGCCGAAGGAGCGTAAAGAGCACCAATGAGGGGGTAGTAATAGAGCCAGTCCTGGAGACTCTGGCAGCCTTTGAAACCAAAGAGCGACGAAACTACAAGGCGGGGAGGAAGTAAAGTAGATGGCGACGCAAAAGACAGATAATAAATGAAATCTGTTACAGCCCTTACATGTGGAGTCTCCCCCGCCGCCAACGAAAGACTGTCGGTCGCCGCGTTGGAAAGCGGGCGTCGATTGGTCAACAGTCGACGACGATCATATCACCACGAGTGTGGTATCCCATCACGCCTCCGGTGGGATTATTCCAAGGCCAGGGAAGCGGAGTACACATCTGCCCCATTCGAGGTCGAAGTGTCAATGTGTCAATATGGACCGGAAAAGACAGTGGGATTATGTTCGACCGAGTTCCTCGACAACCCGAAGCTTGCTGTGGTCCACAGTAAAGCTACATCGCATGTACTTTGGCTGAGTCAGAGGGTGCAGACATTGCAGCGACGACGTCGGTCGTGGATAGGCCAACCGATGATTGATGTTGAACACTGAACCACCTATTGTTCCCGATGAGTGAGCCTTATTAAGCATGACCCAAAATAGCATCGTAATGTTTAGTTAGGCTTCTTTCTACGAATTTACCAACACCAGCAATACCTCATGCCCCAAATCTACCCCAAAGACTGAGTACTTAGTGCCTACAGATCGCAGGTGTGGCTCGGCTCGGCCCGGTTCGGCAACACTACCGGCCACGTGCCCTCCTGTCGGCGCACGTCGTAATCCTGCCTGCTGCCAAACTCCCTTCCCACGCCCCTTCTCCCTCTCCTCTGTGGTCGTCATCGTCGTCGCCGGCGGTGTCTAGCGCTTTTCAGGCGTCGTCCTCGGTATTGGCGGCATCTCTAACCATCAAACCCATCCGCCCAGCTCATCGCTCAATCGCCGTCTCTAGTCAGCTCCACGCCGTTTCCTTCGCCGTCTACACTATTTCAACGTTGGCCCACACCGTCGCCTTCGCCTTCTACGTCTTCCCGACGTCGGCGGCGCTCCACACCGTCTCCTGCACCCTCCACGCCTTTCCAAGTCGGCGGCGCTCCACGCCGCTTCGCAACGTCAGCGTCGTACGTCAACCCATTCACCTCGCCCCACTCATTCTAGACATCGCCTTACAGCCTGCTGGGGCAGTGACGGTCTTTTCGTTGGCGGCGCTCCACACCGTCTCCTGCACCCTCCACGCCTTTCCGAGTCGGTGGCGCTCCATGCCGCTTCGCAACATCAGCGTCGTACGTCAACCATTCACCTCGCCCCACTCATTCTAGACATCGCCTTACAGCCTGCCATCTCCCGCGCCTTCTACGGCTTCGCAATGTCAGCGCCGTCTATCAGTCCATCAACCCCCTAATGCGTCGTCCTGCTCAACATTGCCTTACAGCCAGATAAGGGCAAGATCACCTCCTGCAAGTACCGTGTTGGAACCGATGTTTGCATGTCGTCTCGTCTGTCATTCCTTATTATGTTCAAGTCGTAACAAAGTCTCATTGGACAA
>JBBPRB010000922.1:0-11754 GCA_038092815.1 Hortiboletus rubellus | reverse complement strand
TCGGAAAAACGAAAGGTATGGATGAAAGCAGCGGATCTATGTATTACATTGCAATTCAGTTATTCCCAAACGATATGAAAACATAAAATACCGACACGGCCAAAAAAAAAACGCACAACGAAACGCCCACAGCTGAGTATTGGTACATCTTGTTCCCAGTCGAAAGCATATTATTACTCTCCCTCGTTCAGTAAACACTCACATCGCGAAGCAGGGTTGCAAACTCGTTTGCGAGCAAGCCATCGTCCGGAATCTCAAGGTAATCATCATGGCCCCCGTCGTCGCTCCCGTCATCCATGGCTCGCCGGTGGATAGCGGCAGCGCAAGGCGGACCCACGCGGGAAAGGGGCAGGTGTCCAGCACCGGTAACCGCAGCCACCTCCTCCCAAAGACATTTCTCCTCCTCATCTATTTCATACGCAAACACCTCCCGGATATGGTTAGCCACAACCATGCGATCATCATCTATGACAGACGAGTTTGCGCCGCGGGAGATAAAAGGTTGGAACTTGTTGCGCTGGACGTGATGAGTCTGCTGTTGGCGGTAGCGGAACGCCAGCAACCTTTTGCCAATGGTGTCCCGTTTACACTCCTGGCAGTGCACGCAGGTGGTATCCCAGTCGAACGATTGATACCTGTCACAAATCCTGTAAGAAAGACGCACGATGAGATCCAGCAGCACTACAGCACGTTAGGGACAGGGGAAGACACATACGTTCGTCCTCGCCTCGGCGGACACTTGGAATACCGGGGTGACGGATTGTTCAACTGGGACGGCATGCGCATTCGGTATGCCGGATCAGAGGAAAGGTAGATGGCCGCAGCTGCACTGCGAAGGGGGCTCAATGGAGATACGATCTTCGCAGCATACTTGCTCCGAACTGTATGGCGCAGGAGACGCTCGAGACGTTCCTTTGACAAACTGGCATTGCCAGCGGCTGCCTGTACCTTGTCTGGCAATGTAGTCTTCAAAAAGTCTATTTCATTCTTCCATTTTGCCTCTGGCCTAAGTGAAAGGGGTGGACACCAAAGAGATTTGGGACGATCGTGTGACTGTATTGCTGGAGCATTCCGGATGAGTGGCTTGAGTGACGTGATGGGTAGAACCCGGCTCCGTTCCGCCCCTATGGGCGGCACGGCTTTTGTCTGCTCCACAGCCCTTAAGGGCTGTGATCCGAGAGCCAAGGATAACGATACTGAGCCGTAAGAGAACACGTCCGAATGAGAGGCACTGGGCATCAGTTCAGGTTGGCGTGGTGGAAGACCTGGTGGTGTGGGATATACCAACGAATCAGCAGTGTCGACAGGCTCATGGACGGCCATTATCGGCCCAGAGTCCGATCGCCACAGTTCCCCCAGTGGCCGGCGTACGGATGGCATGGAATTTGTGCGTGGCCGAATGGGCTGAAGTACATTGTCCGACTTCCACTTAGTTGTCCGTATAGGCTTGGTCATGGTCGCAGCGGGCTCCATCGGGAAGGACTCTGGTGGGTGCCGGGTAGAAGTAGATCCGGGTAAAGTGGCACGTGACGACTTCTCGTCGGGGCTATGCAGAGGTCCACATTGCGATGTCTGTTGCCCCGCAAGACTGCTGTGCGACGATCTAGTAACGCCTAGAGTTGGAATGGGAGGCGGCCATGAGCAGACGAGAGCATCGGAGATACCGCTATGTTGCATTCCGCAAGAACCAGAACTCACGGGCTGTTCCGGGAGTAAAACCCGGAGATCGGAGACCGAGGATGGAGCAACAAAGGAATGATGTGAGGCAGAGCCGGTCAACTGAGAACCCCGGCTGCGCCTATTCTCCAAGTCCGATGCAGACAACGGATCTAGTACATGGGACAACTCTATTAGACAACTTGGCTGGGGAAATACAGCGACTCACTCAGCGGTGCTCGTTTGGAAGGCTCCACGTCATGACGCTCGAGCTCGAGCTGACTCGATAACTGATCCTCGTGCTGTGAAAAGAACCTTTTTGGAGCGAGAGCTGGATTGACATTCTCGATTTGGAGCTTGCCAGAGACGCTGCGTGAATGGGTGAAAGTGGAGGATGGCAGTGGGGAGATCATGTAGGATACAGGAGGGATTCGATGTGGAAGGGTACAACTTGGAGGTGGTTGATGAGATGGAGCCGGCGAGTGCCGTCCGAGCTTGACGTATAAATGTGGGTCATCTTTTGCACTGCTTGTGCCATGCGGAGGTCGCCGACCACAACTGCCCGAGCACGCGGAGGTTCCTTTCTGGGCCTCTCTTTGGCACACGCAATCAAGCCAACGGCTCAGAAAGTAGCGAGAACGCAACTTCTCGCTGGGAATGCGGAGACAATACAATTGTCACCAGATGCGAAAGGTACAAGAAGGGACATGTTGGGGCGCTTGTTGCTGACTCATCTGATGGCTATTATCGCCATTGGACCACACACTGAGGGGCCACAGCAACAATCTCATTGTGAGTAATCAGGAAGGAGTGAAGATGTTCATGCTACAGGATACAATAGCATAGATACAACAGCATAGGACAAGGGGGTGCTAACAAAAATTCGTGGTGCGAGTTGTGCACTTTGGCATGACGATGCCGGTACGGAGAAAGTGCGGCCGCTGTCGTTCAAAGTTCTAGGTGGGCGTGCAGTTCGTCGATTGGGTGGAGTACTTCATCGCTTGGATTCGCCTCGGGAGCTTCCATTGCGTTCAAAGTTCTGCATCGCTGTGCTGCGAACGAGAGCTGATCGAGCGAATGGTGTCTGTGTAGAAGAGGCGAGTCCGGCCTTCCTAAAGAAGTGGGGCTGTCGGGGATAGGTGTGATGCAATGGAATTGCACACTACCCTGCGAGGCCCGCCAGCTGGGATCAATCGTAAAGCAGATCGCATTCGCATCCATGTGTTCTGGCTGAAGAACCGTTTCAGGAGCTGCTAACTCGCCGGGCGATGTCGGGTTACGTGGGGTACCGGTCCCTCTGTCTTTAAGCACCGCTTCAACAGGTAAAGGCGCAGCAGGTTGAAGTGTGAACCTTCGTCCCAATCGTACGGCCTGGTCACCGAGATTTGGCGCAGACTTGGTGTACCTAACCTTTTTCTTCAGCCGGCCCTGCGCCATCGTGCGTAGTATCCCGAGTGTATTGGGGGCCTTCTTCCCTGCCTCCTGGGTCTCGGAGAAGGGTCTGAAGAAAGTAAGGTAGGAAAAAGGGTTTACTTGAAATCCGAGGACGTCGCATTACCTTGCGCTGCGGAATCCCCATCGTGTTCCTGTTCCTGTAATAGGGGGAGTCGCGCTCGTTATGGATGGATCAGCAGAAGAAAAAGCAGGCAGGATGTTCTTAGGCTCAGGTATGGAAATTGGAGCTGGGATTCGATGCGGGGTGGTATTCCGACCACGCCGTCTCCTGCGATGTGCGCGCTTTTAATTTGACGATCAGCCATTTGTGGTGAGGGAAATGCAAGTGGAACTTACTGCGCTTAATCCGGCTTCATTCCATAGTTCGTGCAGCCGACTCATTTCATCTTTCGACAGCGTCTTCTCGACATTTATGGATGGGAGTGCCTTGTCCGTGTTCGTAGACGTCGCGATCTTTGAAGAAGGTATGGAGCAGAGTCCTTCGTCCCCTACTACAGCCTCGCTACCATCGATGTCGACAGGGATGTCAGGAAGTTCTTTCTCTCTTTCGAGAGCGAAAGACATAAGGAATATACTTCTGCGTGACCCAATCCAACTCTGTGGGGGAAATTGCGGGAGGAGTGGATTCGAGGTGAAGCACAGAAAAGTTTATATCCATGATTGTGAACCGACAGATGCTTGTGGCATCCCAGTGTGGACTCCTTGCCAAAGCGTGGATGGGACGGCAAGACCGCTTTGTCCACCATCAAAGCCAGTTTGCTGGAGCGTCTGTCACGTGCAATTAATCAGCACTCGACCGGACCGAGCCACCCGAAGATGATCGGTGATCGGTGACTCGAAGCGCAAGCAAGGGTGCAAACTTGCAAGTAAGCTTGGCCTGCCAATTCTGCTTTCCATCAGTCCCAGCACGTCAAAGGGTCTAGTTGCTCCAATGCGCCTGGTGGCCGGAATGTAAATTGGTGGGCCTTGCGCCCGCGGTGCGCCCTCCGTCAGAAATCTTTCATAGATTGTAGGCTGTACCCGCTTACCGTACGGAGATTGCAAAAAGTGTGTCCCGTATCCCCGAATTGGCACTAGGCTAGGTACCCCACTTTTCGGCAGTCCACCAAATAGCCCATACCTCCACCAGCTACTTGACGCATGCTAGAGTTGTACTGTCCCCCTGTAATCTGTGAATTTGGTCGAACAAAAAATTAGGTTGGCCTCTGTCTCGCTGTCACTCGCGGAGCGTATGCCGATTCAGAAGCGGAGCTTTCATATGGCACACCAGATCTGATCCAGAATATGACATCCGGACGGAGCTTATCACACATCCTCGTATATATTAATTACCGCGGAAATCGCTGCTACAATTCGGGGCCTCCTTGGACGCCATGTAAAGTATGCTATCGCTCGCACCGCAAGGAACTTGCCTTACTGCCTGAAGCCGGACTTTGAATGTGACCGCCGAAGAGGGATAAAGTCAAATTTCGTCACAAGACCTACCAGATCTCAGATGCCATGACCATCATGATTGGCTAACTACTAGGCGAATTGTAAGCCGAATCGGCCACTCTCCTGTTACAAAATTCCTCTTTCTTTCTAACCACCATGTCGTCGCAGGCGGTAGACGAGGAGACACCGTTGCTGCAGGCTCAAAAACAGAAGACGCGCAGGACGCCATTACCCTGGCGTCAATTTTGCATCATCATGTTCCTTCAGCTCGCGGAGCCGCTCACCTCCCAAGTCATCGCTCCTTTTGCCCCTCAGGTTTGTCCTCGGGTCGACTATAACCTTACACCTTCTCATCCAATTTTCTTCCTTTCAAGCTGATCCGGGACATTGGCATTACGAACGGCGATGAAACTCGGGTTGGATATTATGTAGGATTGTTGGTATGTCTTCATAATCTCGCCTTTCATGTCACGCCCTCAACTTTTAATGCCGTAGCATTCGTTATTTTTCGCAACGCAAGCCCTCACTGTGTTGCACTGGAGTCGCCTATCGGACCATATCGGCCGAAAACCTGTCATACTGACTGGGTTATTCGGCTTGTCTGTTTCAATGTACTGTTTTGGTCTATCGAAGACCTTTTGGGGATTGGTGATGAGGTACTCCCTTCTCTTGTTACACACTTTTCTTGAGGGCTCATGAATATATATATTCACTTTCGTTTAGCCGTTCCTTGAATGGCGCCTTGAACGGAAATATCGGTGTTATAAAGAGTATGATGATAGAGATTACAGACTCCACGAATCTCGCGCAGGCGTATGCTTACATGCCGATAGCCTGGTCCACTGGTGCTTCCTTAGGGTTAGTCACCGTAATTCTCCAAAGACTTGCTCATTCGAGTTCATGTCATATGCGTAGCCCTTATATTGGCGGATGGTTGTCGAAGCCCGTTGAGCGGTTTCCAGACATTTTTGGAAATTGGGCCATCCTCGAGACGTATCCTTATCTATTGGCGTGTGCCGTGCCCGCGACGTTTACTGCTTTAGCTTGGCTTGTCACCTTCTTGTTCTTGAAAGAGGTCAGTATGTTTTACGCTGATCTCCGTCACTGCCTGGCTGAATGTAGTAACCAGACTGTTCCTCACCGCATCCCGCTCGCTCAGTTGATCACGGCCAAGTTCAGCAATAAATCCGCTGTGAAGAGTACCCCGTCCTGTGAAACGCTAGCGAGCGAGAATATAGAGGAACCTAGGAAGGAGGATGAAGCTCCGGTACCCTTGCGCGCACTCTTGGTACCGCGTGTACTCATCGCAGCAGGAAATTATGCTACTCTTTCTCTACTGGAAATCGCATTCCGATCCGTACAACCAGTCTTCTTTGCTACACCCATAGAACTTGGTGGGCTTGGTCTTGATCCACCACGTATCGGCAATATTCTTTCCGCTTATAGCATAATCAACGGGTTGTTCCAGATCTTCTGCTTTGCGGACTTGCATGATCGGTTCGGGTCCAAGGCTATTTATTCTGTCTCTATTGCTTCAGGCATTCCTTTGATTCTTACTTGTCCGGTGATCAGCGCTCTTGCTCGGACCCAAGGATTGAGTTGGATGGTTTGGTCCGTGGTCGGGGTGCAGCTCGCCTTTGCGATGGCATTGAATCTGGCCTATTGTGAGTTGCTTTCACGTTTGTCAAAACCTCGCCCTACTAACTGGCATGTCCATAGCTTGCATTTTTATCTATATCGCAGCAGCCTCACCCAATCGAGCTTCTCTCGGAGCAACCAATGGAATCGCTCAGTTGCTTGTTTCGATCATGCGCAGTATCGGACCCGCCTCTGCTACATCCATGTTTTCGATTTCTATCAAAACCCCTGACCATGCATGGTTTGTGTACTATTATCTGCTGTCGCTCGCTTGCGTTGGCATTTGCGCCTCGCTGTTGCTCCCACGAAAACTCTGGAGTCGCTCAACGGAGTAGGATGCCTAGTTTTCCCGCTTCTCTGCATGCTGGCGAACTTCGCTTGTGATACCAACTCAGGATCACCAACACTATGATCTCAGTAGCACTTTTCACCATCCGTGTTTGTCTCTCCGCTCTCATGAGCGCCAAAATCGTAGCTCTCTTGTTTGATAGCTGCCCTCGAATATGTACAAAGACTGCCTTTGACAATGGGCAGGACAGACTTACCGTTACGAAACGGACGAGCAAGACAAACGAACAGTGCATGTCACGGTAGTCACACATAGATCAGATAGCAACCAACTTCAAGAAATCTTGACCTTCAAGTTGGACCGCCACTCCACTGCTGACATGATATAGGTGTGACGATTGCCCGCTGAGTCCAGACGTCCCAATTGAGTGCCCGTGACCGAAATAAAGACCACTCGACCAACGACTCGCACTCTTTACTCGGCCAGCAGCTTTGAACCCCAATCCTTCGTCCTCTCTCCATCCAACATCATTCCATCGAGGTGCGATCCACAAGGAGTCAAGTCGATGCTTGACGTCAAACGAACCACAAGGATTGATCCGATAATTCGCTTGGTGATCCCAGGTACGGCATCGTCACCCAGTGGGCCCGCCCAGTACCCTTCGTTGGCATTCCTGTTGCTCGACTCGTCCGGTTGCTCTTTCCTACCTGGTGTGAGTTGTCATATTCTATCTTTTGACACCTTTCACAAAATCGGTGTGTGGAGGTGTCTTATCGATATCAAAAAGTGAAATGGGCAGCCAAGATACGACGCCACGACGGTTTCATATTATGAGTACTAGATAACACGCAAAGCGCCACATCCGTGGCAACCCCCACCACGGCGGCGCCCAGCCTAGTCAGAATCAGAATCAGAATCAGAAGCCACCACCGCCCTAGACTGTCCAGTAATCAAAAACTAGCAGTGGCTTTGCAACTCGGAAAGGTGAAATGCTTGGATTAGAATCAGACTACGGGTGTTAGCTAAGTGATTGACTTGAAATCTACTGCGAAATGGATGCTAGACAGGCCAGCAACGGTTCGGCACAGAGAGCCAACAAGGAAGCAGACGATGTCTGCCCGACTATCATGGAGAATGCATGGAACCCGACGGAACATCACGGTACCGCGGTGTTGGGAGATTGCGCTGGACGGAGTGGCGGCAGAGGCAGCTTCGGCAAGGACGTCTGCGCACTTGGCCAACGACGTACTAGCATCCCCGTTAACGGCAGAAATGGACTCCAAAGACTCCTCGCGGTTCAAGGAGGGGTTACGAAAAAAGCCCGTGGTGACAGCATCATATCCAATCATGACTTACGACAGCATCACAGTCGACCTCGGCGACGTCAATGGAAACATCTCCTGTGGAGCATGTTCCGTAGTCCTAAAAAAAAGTTCTCACACCGCGTCTCAATCGGTCTTCCGTGATAACGCAAACAAGTGTAAACGTAAAAATGAACAATTCCCTGCAAAAACAAACCGTAACTGTCCCCCATAGAACCCACTACGGGGGATTGGTCCTCCCGACCCGTTCTTGCAAACGGCCGAAAAACCTTTTTGCCTTGTCCAGGCTCCTGGAAGTAAATCGGGCAAACAGTTTACCAGTGCTTTGTGCGAAACAAACATTCACCGGGGAATAACGTGTGTTGAATCATAGCAATCTCATTGGTGGAGATGCAAATAACCGTCACGGTACGGAATGGAGACAAACGTGCGTATCGATTACTGTACTTACCCCAAAGATAAAAGATGAAGTTCCCACTCCCCGCCGGGGCCTGGACCCGGCCCGGGGTTGACTACATTGACACTCGAATTTCATCACAAGAGCTCGCACATGCGATCGTAATGACCGGTTAACTATAAGCCGAATTGTAGGCCGAATTTCCTTCTCTCCTGCTTCACAAAAATTACTTTTTCTTACTAACCACCATGACCTCGCAGGCGGTGGACGAGGAGACACCGTTGCTGCAGGCTCAAAAACAGAAGACGCGTAGGACACCATTGCCCTGGCGTCAATTTTCTGTCATCCTGTTCCTCCAGCTCGCAGAACCGCTCACCTCTCAAGTCATCGCTCCTTTTGCTCCTCAGGTTTGTCCTCAGGTCGACTATAACCTTACGCCTTCTCATCCGATTTTCGTCCTTTCAAGCTGATCCGGGACATTGGCATTACGAAGGGCGACGAAACTCGGGTTGGATATTATGTAGGATTGCTGGTGTGTCTTCACAATCCCACCTTTCATTTCACGCCCTCAAACTTGATGCCGTAGCATTCGTTGTTCTTCGTGACGCAAGCCGTCACTGTGTTGTACTGGAGTCGCCTATCGGACCGTATCGGGCGAAAACCTGTTATATTGACCGGTTTATTCGGCTTGTCGGCTTCAATGTACTGTTTTGGTCTATCGAAGACCTTCTGGGGATTGGTGATGAGGTATTCCAAGACTTCTCTTATTACGCACTTTTCTCAATGGCTCATGAACGTATTTTTATCCATTTTCATTTAGCCGTTCCCTGAATGGTGCCTTAAATGGAAATGTTGGCGTTATGAAAGGCATGATGGTAGAAATTACAGACTCCACGAATCTCGCAGAGGCGTATGCCTATACCCCGATAGCCTGGTCCACTGGTGCTTCCTTAGGGTTCGTCCCTTTACTGTTATTCTCCAAATCCTTGCTCATTCGATTGCTTAGCCCTTATATTGGGGGATGGTTGTCGAAGCCCGCCGATCGGTTTCCAGACATTTTTGGAAATTGGGACTTCTTCAAGACGTACCCTTATTTCTTGGCGTGCGCTGTGCCCGCGACGTTTACTGCATTGGCTTGGCTTGTCACCTTCTTGTTCTTGAAAGAGGTTAGTATGTTCTACACTGATCTCCGTCACTGCCTGGCTGAATGTAGTAACCAGACTCTTCCTCACCGCGTCCCGCTCGGTCGGTTGATCATGGCCAAGTTCGGCAAGAAGCCCGCCCTGAAGAGTATCCCGTCCTGCGAAACACTAGCGAGTGTGAATATACAGGAATCCAGGAAGGAGGATGAAGATCCACCACCTTTACGCACACTCTTGGTACCGCGCGTGCTCATCGCAGCAGGAAACTATGCAGCTCTCTCTCTACTAGAGATGACATTCCGAGCCGTACAACCGGTCTTCTTTGCTACACCCATAGAACTTGGTGGGCTGGGTCTTGATCCGCCACGGATCGGCAATATTCTGTCTGTCTTTGGCTTGGTGGATGGGTTGTTCCACATTTTCTTCTTTGCGGATTTGCACGATTGGCTAGGGTCCAAGGTCATTTATTCGGTCGCTATTGTTTCCGGGATTCCTTTGATTCTTAGTTGTCCATTGATCAACGCCCTTGCTCGGACCCAAGGAGTGAGTTGGGTGGTTTGGTCCGTGGTCGGGGTGCAGCTTGCCTTTGCGATAGCATTGAATTTGGCCTATTGTGAGTTGTTTTTCACGTCACTCGTACGCGCGCACTTTTAACCAACACGTCTATAGCTTGTATCTTCATCTATATTGCGGCGGCCTCCCCCAATCGAGCTTCTCTCGGAACCACCAACGGAATCGCTCAACTGCTTGCTTCGACCATGCGCAGCATCGGGCCCGCCTCTGGCACGTCCATGTTTTCGATTTCTATCAAGACCCCCGAGCGTGCGTGGTTTGTGTACTATTATCTCCTATCGCTGGTTTGCGTTGGCATCGGCGCCTCGCTGTTCCTTCCACGAAGACTCTGGACTCGCTCGACGGAGTAGGATGGTCGAGTTCCGATCCGGTTTCTCCGTATGCGGCTGCCGAACCTCGTCTGTAATACCAAGCCGAGGATCACCAACACTTGGATGGCCTTGTGGTCGACCATCCGTGTCCGTCTCTACGCTCCCATCGTCATCCACATCGTAGATTTCTTGTTTTACATGACTGCTCGCATAGATCACTTTTGTACGGGAATAAGATGGGACATATATACATATATATATAAAGCTTTCGTTGACCAGTCACCAGAGGTGACCGCGGTGGCCACCGCGGGCCGAGTACATATATATATAAAGCTTTCGTCGACCAGTGTCTTCGACCAATAAACTACACAAGATACATTTATCCAACGGGAGCTGTTGATGCTGACTGTCATACTCTAACAGAACACGAACGGTTGCGCGGAGGGGTATATCAGTACAAAAGTGTGAAACGAGGTCATATGCTTTTCTGCTTTGGTCTCCCCAATCTCAGCTCCCGCAAACGGCCGAAAGAATCTCAAACACTTGGTCTTGTCGTTCGCGGAACGTCTTGACCTTTGATATATTCAACGCAAGCGTGTTGATCCGATTGGAAAACTCGACGGTTCTCCCTTCAACGCTGTCCCTTCGAGCGCGCTGGTCTGCATCATCATTGGCGCCCTGAGCCCGGTCGAAACCCACACCCTCTTGCAGCATTCTCTTGAGCTGCTCCAGGCGTGGAACTGGCGGCTCGTTTCCTGATTGTGCTGCTTCAATAGCCGCCTCCGTGTCCCCTTCTCTGATCATCGTTGCCTTTTTCCCGATCCTCCCGAATTCGAGCATCAGAGGCTTCAGTGCCTCCGGGCACTCGTCTAGGGTTATTTGCAGGCCGACCCCTCCGTCGATGGAACCATCTGGTCGTAGGGCCTTTGTACCGACTTCGAGGATGGCCAGAGCAAGGGAAGCAAAGTATGCACGAGGAGGGTCCCGTTTGAGGAGTCGGCCCAGTGTCACGTTACCAGCAAGAACGTCCCCAAGGGCGGCATAAATGATCTGACGGATTCTCTCGAGACCAGGGGAATTGTGCGGGAATAGCACCGGGGATGGTGTTCGCGGGGGAAACACAGAGGCTGGAGAAACAGGCCGAGCGCCATTCTTGGCCCAGTACTCGGCCCCATATTTGGCGTTCGAGCTGGACGGACCGTCGTAAGCGGGAGGTGGGACGAAGGAGGTCTTTACTTTGAGAGTGGAGCCACTAGGGCCCGCATCGAGCGCAGCCTGGAGATCGCTTGCGTATCTGTCTTGGAAAGAGCGTCTCTGTGATATCTCGATCGCTACGGCGCGGAGATCGGCTGCAATGCCAGAGACTGAGGGGTTGACCGGTTCACTGACCGGCTGCAGACCACATATGACGCGGGCGAGGTCATGCTGGTGTTCTGGCTGCAGCCCTTGTATCTTTGGGACAGTGGATGCCCAGACGCGGAGGAAGCCCAGGAAGGTCGGAGGACAATTTGCCTCCGTGAGATCGCGGGGTGGAGCC